>OZ018335.1:24286147-24448647 GCA_963969495.1 Ceratothoa steindachneri
CTTTTTGGCAGAGTTGGTAGCCGGAAATCGTGAATTCACCTTCAAAGTCTCGTTTTGAGGTTTTTACCCACAATTCTGTTATAGCCACCATTCCAGGTTCTTCCGTTGCTACGAGGGCACGAAGTTCAAGAAATTTGTGCCTGATTGACCTCGCATTGAACAGAAGAATCTTCAGGGAGTCCCCAAGTGCAGGACTCCCTATACTCTTCCGTTTCCCGGCTTCTCTGTTTTCATGGTCGCACCCTTTTTGACGACCTCCGATCAGGTCGTTTCAGAAGTGACATGGGCGTGCTGGCACACGTCCGCTTTCGCTCTGTTTCAAACGCTCCTTTGGGTGCGTTCCACGACATCTTGAATAAGGTTGGCTAGAAAGGCCCTCCCTTTAAAGGAGAGATGTACCCTATCCTTTTGTTAGAGATAGTCTCTACCGATAAAGGTACGATAGGGGTCCACGAAGAATACTCCCGCCGTGCAGAGATCCGCCAATCCTCGGTTCACTGCGACGTTTCTATTGTGAGCGGTTCGGCATCGACCTTTTCTCAGAAGCATCCCAACCACGTCACGTTTGCAGGTTATAAACTCTATGTCATCTACGGCTCCAATCACTGTTTGGATGGTATTACCACTGAGGCCCACTTTACCCCCTCTGAGGTAGAGGACGTTGCCACTTACCATTAGAGTGACAACTGAATTATCAGAAATCTCAGCTTTCTCTGCCTTTACTCTGATGTTGTGGTTACCCCATCCTGGCAGGCAGCTTACCTTCACGCTAATGCGAAGGCGGGCCGCTAGCAGCGGCTTCAGACCCCGTGTGTGCGAGTCACCAATGGAGGTGACCTTCGGACACTTGGACTCTGAAGATGGGGTCTGTCCTTGTGGAAGAGACCTCTAATTTTCCTTTTTACTCTCTATCTTCTTATCCTTCTTTTTCTTATTCCCCTTTTTCCTTTTGTTTATCCGTTTTTCTTCTATTTTTGGTTCTTTTTTTGTTTAAACTTTATTCTTTTTCTTCTTTTTCTTCTTTTTTCGTTTCTTCTTTTTCTTTTTTTCTTGCTTCAGCTGGCTTAACCTCAGATGATGCCGAAATCTCCACTTGGGTAAGAACTACGGCACCAGGATATTCCGACACGTCAGTGGGCGATGCCTCTTCTAGGCATCGAATGTGAGCTGCGTGAAGGGCTTCGAGTTTCTACACCTTTTTTTCAAGAATTTGAGCTCTCTTCTCTGAGGCTCCATAGAGATCTTTCAGTTTCTCCACCTCTCGCGTCAGTATACATGTAGGGCAGATACTTTCCGGGCTGCATTTTGAGTAGCAGCCCACTGGGAAAGTCAACGCACCACTTTTCTAACTGGCATGTTGCACAATTGTGTTTTAGACGTATGGGTCCTTTTTTGCTTGTCATTTTGAGCACTCTCGCTCTCTCTCTGAAAACTCGTGACTAATCAATGATAAAAAGGGGGTTGATGAGTTCTCCACGCGTGACTTGCTCCCCCTATCCATCGCAGACGTTTCGGATCTTTCAGAAGGTACGCTCCATGTGCTGCTGTTCGTCCGACTGAGTCGTCAAACAAACCTCGGCGTGCCGTGGCTCCCAACCAAGCAGCACTGACGGTCCCCGAAGGGGCCATCGATTTCTCACCAGGTGAACAACGGAGCACGCCCGGTACTAAACTCCTACTAGTTTGCTTCACGACGGCCAGGATCTCGGAGCAGCGTTCAATAGATATTCCGCCACACCAAGAGACTCAACCCAAGGTTTTTTATTGGCCTGGCAACCAGCCTGGGAACAAATAGCCGTCCCCTCGGACCGATGCTACCAGGGAACCCGTCAGCGGTCTCTGGGAATGGTCAATAATTACGCACCAGGGAAGGGGTTAGCGGGGCACTAGCCTCATCCCATTCATCGTGTCCCAACGCCTAGGACACCTCTAGTCCTAGTCTCCCGCAACCAGTGAGCGTCGATTGGGGTTGTTTATAGAGGTTCCAAAACATCTCTTCTGATGCATGAGGTAGCTGCCAGGTCCTTATATGTAGGGTTTCTTTTCAGTTGTTTTTTTTCTTTTTGTATAAGAAGTGGAAGAGATAGAATAAAAATGAAAAAGGAGCAGGATATAGTAGAAAAAAGAAGGACGCACTTAGTCTGGAACCTCGTATCCGACCAAATCGACAAGGGAAGCCCTACTAGGGGTACCCAGAAGAGATGTACTCCTGCCAATATAGCTCGAAAAGTCAAAGGTACACACAAGCTCTCTTCGGGCGACAAGGGGGCGTCACCTCTCCCACTACTTTCTTAAGAGAGAGAGAGAGAGAGAGAGAGAGAGAGAGAGAGAGAGAGAGAGAGAGAGAGAGAGAGAAGGAAAATGAAATATTTGTGGTAATAAACTGATGTCTGATTTCAATAAAGAAAATTTTCGAAGAGGGAAGAAAAATACCTTAAAAAATATGAGAAAAGATAAAAGATGCAAAGAATTAATTTACATTTTCCTTCAAACATGATCGCTTTAAGCAATGAATAATGCAATGGAATCATGAGCTCCTTGATCAATGTAATAATGAAATAGAAAGCCTCGATAATCAAACTTTAAAAAGAAAAGGAAAATAATCACTTAATAAATGTGATAAGAGAGCCAGGCAAAACGTGAGAATACTCTAATAAGAAGAGTGTACACGTGAGTGAATGTTCTGGTGTATGTACATAATAGGGTTGGAAGACGGAATAAAAGTGTATTGATTATTATGTGAATGAGTATTTGGAAAAGAGGCTAAGACAACAGCGCATGGCCAGTTCGTTATAGTCAGGGTGAAACTAACCTAACATAACCTAACTCACCTAAACTAACATAACATAACTTAACCTAATCTAACCCAACTTAACCTAACCTCAACTAACCTAACCTAACCTTCAAATAGAAGAATAGGAAATAAAAATTATAAAATGCGACTAAGAATAAGCAGACGATATCGTGTCGCCTATGGGTTCTTTGAAGAGTGTGTGTGAAGTGGCGTGCTTGGGTTTTTATGCCCCTGGTTCGGTGAAATGCTACCACAACTACCACACCATCGGTCTGGTGGGCTATTCCGGCGTGGACAAAACGGTGATTAGCGGCCGTGTGCTTCATAGCGCCCAAAGAGGAAGATTTTTGTATTTGAATTTGAAACGCAATAACAACGAGGCCGCCTCACTTGGAAGGTTGGTTAGGAGATATATGTCAAGGAGAGTGTTGAAATTGAGAATGAGTAAATGTGTGGATGACATATAACCGCTGATATTCCTGCAAATATTGGGGCCTGGGGGCGGAGCACCCAAACCTCCGATGTCATCTGATATCCATTAGTGGGTGCATAAAAGGATAGAAGAGGATAAGAAACATAGGGAAGAGGAAAGGGCGGGGAAGAATGTAAGCGTGTTAAAATTACCCCCCCAACCGGAGCTAAAAGGGAGGGAGAACATCGCCTCCCGATTCCCGACCAGGCATGAGTGAACGAAAGCTGGTTGGCGACTAGCCTACGATGTCAGCTGCCTGTAAGAAGCAGCTTGTACAAAACGTGGCGAAAATGAAAAAGTTTAAAATGAATAAAACCCAGGTAGGCTCAATCTCGTTTGAGTTTAAAATGCGTGAGTGATGCAAATAAAACGAATAGCACGGGAGGACTTTCATTTGGGTATTTAGCGTTACTACCGATAGTAATGTATAAGTGGTACCACATACTCATAATAGTTTAGTTATTCGATGGTACCCCAAAAACTGTAAAAAAGGGGCGAATTCCATTCCTAAGCCATATTACTTATTAACAGGAACCTTTAATAACATCGCTCGGTTCCCCCATCAACCGTTCGCCCCAACACCGAAATAATTGACTTATGTGTGTCTTGGATCCGTCTGCTGAGGTGCTTTTTAGTTGCTTATATTTTGCATTTTAACTGTTGAGGATAAGTCAGGATAGAAGTATATAATGTTCACTATCTAAGTTAACCCTATCTTAATTAAAATGTAAAATACAAACACAAAATTCACAATAGGCAAAGAGCCTCATAAAAGTCAATTGATTGGATGATTATTAAAATGAAAAAAAAACTGTTACATTTGTCGTGCTGATTGCAAACCATTTTGTAATGGTATTTTGGGGTAATTTGTCCTTCCATCATAAACACTGGTCGTTAATTATCCAAAGCACATTTACTTTTGCCTAAATCAACTTCAGCTTTTATCTATATATAAATCCTTTAATATTTTAATCCTATGGAGTTATTTGTTGGTTTTTAAGCCACTAAGTCGTTTTAATTCCTTTAATTTAGAAAGTAATTAGGTAATAAAAAATACTCGATATGAAAGGGTGACGGCTAAAAATGTTGTTTGTATTTTAATTCATTAAATTTCAAGACCAAGTTTTAAGTTTAAATAACCTTCAGGTTAATTCTTCTCTATTTTTTTAACTTCTCTCATTTTATTTGAGAAGGAAGAATTTGAATATAATTTTTCAAAATAGCGTAATTAAATGAAAAATACGTAAATACATACATATATTGAATCCCTTCGAAAATCAAATTTAACTAAATGAAGCTTGAACTACACCTATATTCCAATCCTTGTCCTTCCTTCTTAGGTTTAAAAGTCAATGAATTAAAGCCATTTACATCCAAAAAACATTTAGTGGTCAACCAGCATTTGGTCAACCAGCATTCTTTGTTAAAATGTTGCCATTATTTAGAGAAGACGTAAAACACAGCTCGATAAGGGTTTAAAATTATAATTTCTCCCTCGTCTTACACTTTGATCTGATTTCCTTATCAATTCTATATTTTACGTTAACATTGGGTTCCTCCTTCGTTCTCCCTAAACAGTGTCAGGGATCTTTCGTGATGATTACAAGTCACCTCACATAAACGTTCAGATCCATTTTCCGCGGGTCAAGGCAAAGGAGAAAAGAGAGAGAGAGAGAGAGAGAGAGAGAGAGAGAGAGAGAGAGAGAGAGAGAGAGAGAGAGAGAGAGAGAGAGAGAGAGAAAGAGAGAGATAGAGAGAAAAGAGAGAGAGAGAAAAAGAGAGAGAGAGAGAGAGAGAGAGAGAGAGAGGTGGGGAGAGGTATATAGCTAACCTCCCCACTCCCCAAATCCAACAAAAGGGATCAAGCAACTTAATAATTCGTAGTAGGCTAAAGGAGAAACTTCTTTACATGGACTACCGGGTGAGAGGATCCTCGGAATAACCGTAAGATTAGACATTAATACTAATCATGCACAAAAGTGAATGTTGATTGATGAATCAACCCGGAATAACCAATTAAGTGGACATTGGTGATTCTAAAATATAATAAAGAGATATAAAAAAATGAAACGATAACCACAATCTTAGCCCCCGACTCACTGAGTCAAACACACACACACACATACATTTTTAAAAGATATCTACCATCTTAGCTACTGACATACTGAGTCAAACACATACACACAAACACACATACATTTTTTAAATGATTTTACAATCTAATTATTATATAGAACATTCTTGGCAATTAGTAAACTTTTTTTTTTAAAAGAGCGAAAATTTACATGTTATTAGAAGTTTAATTTAACAAGTTTGACCAAAATTAAGCGCTATTTAATTGAACATAAGAAGGAGAGTGATGTTTAGACGTGAGATGAGACTAGGATGAACAGAATTAGAAAAGGTAATAGAAGGATCTGTAGGGGCTACAACATAATATCCCTCTAATAATTTGGCTAATTGTATCCTACAGCATTCCAAACATTCAAAAATTGAGCTGCTTAAAAATGGACTCCTCGGGGAACGAATTTAGAACGCCCTTATGAGGGGAATACAAGAAAAGGTTCTACAGATCCATTGTGTAGGACTGTATCCACTCTTAATCATGAAAATGTCGTTGAGATTTCCTGATTACAACACACAAGCTCCAATAGAATGACTGATCGTTAAATCCCTTGATCCTGTCTCACTAATACAACCGATCACCTCTCACTCCTGTATATGAGTAATGTTTTTCCATTATGGAATTATGTCCACCATTGTATTTTTAATATAGGGCTATCAATAATCCTTAATATTTTTAGAAACTAACCTGTTGCTTGTGTTTTCCGGGTAAATAAAGGCAAAAAATTAATAGTTTGGTGCTATTTTTTGTGTGGGTTGGGAGAAGTTTGAAGGGGTGCGGCTTAAAGTTCTTTATATGTCTAGTAATAGATACCATCTTTGATAATTGAATTTGGGTTGGCTGTGTCTCTAGTTAAGGTTTCCGGCTTGATAATGTAACTTGATGGGGAAATTTTCAAGATTAGTGATGGGAGGCTTTAGTTGTATGACTAATCCAAAGGTGTGCGCAAATATAATATTTTAATGTTCTCTGCGTCGATTATAAATAAACATTAAATTTCCATTACGATCGGTAATATTTTTAAAAGATCGACGATCATATGTGAATAGGAGAGTTTCGCCAAGAGAAGGGATTTAACAGGTCTTATAGAAGGCAGGAATATAAAAACCTTCTCTTAAGGGACGTTCTAAGAGGAAGTTTCAGGGCTACAAATATATATAAGAGAATGGAGGAAGAGTTCGATCAAATAGGCCTAACCGGTTGCCTTTTGGTAGGAACTAATTAGAGAGGGAAGATAACTTCATTTAGAAATCTGAAGTATGAGGAGGCGAGGTTACAAGCGCAGGAAAGTATATTCTTATTGTAATTTATTTTAAATTTAGTGAGGCAGTAACTGAGAAAATGCAATCTGGAGCCTGTACACGTGGGTGTACGGTAAATGGTTGTGAAGAAACTATATGGTGTGCGAAGTATTTGTAGGTCTATGAAAGGGATCGAATTGTCTTCTATTAAAAAAGTGAATTTTATATATGGATTTAGTTGATTAAAGTACGATAGGCATTTCTTAGAAAATTTCGGAGAATGAAAAGGTATCGTGTCGTCTACGTATCTCCTGTAGAATATAGGACGGAGTTGAAATAGGCCATGCCAATAGATTCCTCCTTTGAGGAAAATATGAAGGCGAATTTTCAAAAATATACATTGATTTGTAGCGAGCAGGATTTGTAGCGAGGAGTTTGGCGGTTTTAAAACTAGGGAAGTTATAGGTTGTTAAAATAGATCACAGAGGGACAATCGCATTATTAATTTTAGGGAGGGCGTAGAGTTGGCCATAGGGCGAGTCTGTAGCCTAGATTGTTTAAAAGTTCTTTCGTCAAGAGAGTGCGATTCTATGTGGGAAAAGAAGAAGCCTATTTACTTTATCTTCCAGTCGGTGGGAGAGCTTGGGTAAGTCATCATGGACAGAAACAAATTTTGAAAAATCATCAAAGATGAGGTGAAATTACCATTTATATTATTCTTTGTTCATTATTATTACACCAATAGCTTTATCATAGTGGGAAATAATCAGATTTCAGTTGGGAATTTGCGAAACCATTTTAGTTTGTAGAAAATCTCGCGTGCAATATTTGGGTTGAGGGAGATAGGTAGATTCGTTCAAGTTTGAGATTGTAAGTTAGCATGACCTTAGCTAAGTGGGTTTCTACTCTACGTGGACGAGTGTAAGGTAAGTCATTTAATCGATTTGGGACTCTTGTCTTTTTACCTGGGAAGCAAGTTGTGGTGGAGTCATTATGTTGTTTCTTTTGTCTTGCTTTAATTTAAATTCATTTGGTCAAAAGGGAGGAAGAGGTACTTGTTAACATTGAGAATGATAGAGGGATTTTCGATATAGATTAAAGTATATGAATTTTAGAAATGTTTCGTTACTGCTACAGACTTCCACGAAGTCAAGGTTTAAGTCGGCCTTTTCTCGCATGGTGATTGTTGACTCGCTTCTCTATTATATAGAAAAAAAGGTGGCTGGCCATATTTATGACGTGGCAGAGTGGAAGGATGCGTGTCGTCGTGCGTATACGTAGTTTAAGGATAAACCATAAGGTTCCATTTAGGATTAGCATCATAGTAGTTTATTTCTTTTGGGACCGACGTTTCTGGTTGAACCACTTTTCAACGACACACTAAAAACAAAACATGCATAGGAATTTAACTTAGGTCTTAAAAGAATAATAATTAGTTTTGATATTTCTAGGGTGAAAATATGAGTCAAGGAGACATTAAAATGCGAAAATATTTTTATAAATAATTGATAATCGATACGTTTAAGTGATTGTCATTAAAAATCTATAGATTGCTTGGAGAAATAGGATAAAGGAAAATCTAAAATAACAAAATTGTACCATTTTATTGTAAAGGAAAAGGAAAATTATGAATAATCCTTAAAGAAACGTTAAGGTTAACCTAATGCGGGTTTTTTTCCATGGGAAGAAAGGCGAAAAATGAATGCTTCTAAGCGCTATATCTTTTTGGGTGTAAGAGAAGTTTGAAGAGGTGCGGGTCTTAACTCAGCTGTTTACAGTATATGTGAAGTATTAGAGAGAAGGAGCTTGTATCGGAGTTGGGAGTCAGGTTTTTCAATTTAATGGAGAAGGATTCCACTGTTCCGCTGTTCTTAATTAATTCTCTGTGTTCGTCGTCTTTAATTGAAGGAGGGTGTATGTTTACTGTGTCCGTTTTGATCATATTATCTGATATGACCTTGATATCGGAGAAAAGGGAGTTGAATTTGCAATTGAAAAAAAAAATTGGGCCGGGCGTAAAATGGAAGTTAATGATCTTTTGTAATTGTTATATGCAGTAGAAGAAGTATTTTCCAATATTTGCTAATTGAATTATATGTTTATTGTTAACACGCTTAAGTAGATATTTGGTAAGTCAAGCACTGAATTATGTGAGGCATGGAGAAACTTAGATTGAACAGGGCATTGCTCAATGTATAAGTTATAGAAAGTATTAGAAAAAAACACATTATTTCTAAGTCATTGAATTGAGTTAAGGAAGCAGAGTTGAATTACGTAGTGAAGAATTTACGCTGTTACTTGATTTTGGTTTGATTTTGGTTGCAAAAGAGTTTATGGGCAAAGAGTTTTGCTCTAGTTAGGGAGGGGCAGATGGCGAAAATAAGCATATGGGTCATTATATCAGCTGGAAATATTCAGCAAAAGGCGTTGGAAAGTTGATTGTACCAAATATGGTCAATTCAAGATCAGGAAGTGAAAGAGGAATGGGTAGCATATTTAATAAGGGGAAGAAAAAAGAATTTCTGACCTAGATTGATGAAATTGAGTTCAGCAATGTAAAAATGAATTATATCAATACTTAAGTTACCAACCACTATGATCAGATGTGAGGGATTGTAGTTAGAAATTAGAATGAAGAAGGCCTCATTAAAGCAAGGAATATGAGACAATGGCGGAAGGTATATGTTTAAAATAGTCAGGTTTAATGGGTTAACATATATCAGAACCGATGTTGAGGGAAACTTTATCCAAGGAAAATACAGAAAGAGAAACATTTCTACCTCAGCTGTCTCTAAATATTTGTTAAGGGGTGTAACCAAAAATATGGGGAAAATAAATTTGGCAGAACTAAGTTTAAGTAAGAATTATTATCTCGGGATGCAAATCCATTTAATCCAAGTATGCTAATAATTCATCACAATCTTTGTTGAATGAGCGTAGATTCAAGTGAAAAAGATAATCATTCCTGCTTATTTAGAACGGATGGAGCTAAGAGAGGTGAAGAAAATGAGATAAGATGAATTTTTATTAGCCATTGATTTTATTTTGGAGAACAGCTGCTGGCAAATAGGGGCACTTTGCATTAAATTTCTTTGCATAACGCCCAATGACGTCAGATATTATGTTGGGGTCACAAGCAAAGAGCTAAGGGGCGTTATTGTGTTCGAGCGAGGAGTAGATAATAAATTTCCTTCGTGATGCTATTTTTCATTTGTTAATTTCGAGATCTCTTTCGTTATAGATAATTATATTATTTGATTGATGGAGTTTACTAGATGGTTTCTTGGTCAGGAATCACAGAGAAGAGCTGGTTGGTTTAGTAGAGGAACTCGATGATTCGGGGTTATTGTTAGATAACTTGAAACTTGAAGCTTTATTATGGAGAGCCAAAGATTCAGAGTTGTCATTGTTTTTTGAAAAGTGAGCTATGGTGGTGGGAATAAGAGCTAAGTTATTACCCAATTTGAAGTTAGGTAAGTTAATAGACCTTAGCAAGTCATTTATTACTTGTCAGAACGATCCAAATTGTTCTAACTTTTCAGAAGGATTGACTGCAGAGAATGAATCCTTACTTGCCTAAGTTTGACCTGGACACGGGGAACTCGGTTCATATGATTTAATGGCAAGTTTTATTAGCTATCAATTTCTGAGGAATAGAACAAGATGAGAATAAGAATCTGTGTTGACCACTTTAGTTAACACACTTTCTAGAAGAGTTTCTGCAATCACGATATCGATGGGATAAATAGCTACAGTAAGAACGTATAAGTAGAATTTGTAGACATTCGGAGCTAAGTGTGATCACTTTTATAGTAGCGGGAATAAGTTGAAAGATTAATATATATCACTGGTTTAATATTACTTGAAGGTATATGGAAATGAAATAGAAAAAAACCAACATCGAGTGCAATAATGAGATTTGGATTTTTATTCAGAATATCAGCAATCATATGAATGCCATTATTTTCTTATATTAATTAATTGCAATAGTAAAATGAAAGCGAATGTTTTGATTTAATTTGTCGATGTAGCTGGTAACACATTTTAATGAGTCGAATGAGGGTTGAATGGAAAATTATAGCAATTTTGAGTTCGTCTAAGAAAGCTTATTATACTTAATAATATTATAACACTCAATGTTATTCTTGCGAAGCGCATTTATTATATCAAAGATAGATTTCCTCGCACTTGGTTAAATGTTAGGGGCATAATTTGAATAATTTTGAATTTAGGGAAACGACACCAGCCCCACTTGTAGAGAGGGAAAGAGACCACAAAGGTCGAGCGTGGGACAGTGAAGGTGTAGTCGTACTAGGTGAAAATGCTAAAGTTAGTCAACGCAGGCTAACCTATGCTAGGAAGTTGAATTGCTTTGAGATTTATTCAGTCCAGAAATGGAGCCCGCTAGCGCTAAAAAAAACTATGGGCCTATGGTCGCACGTGGCGAGTCAGGTTTGATCCTGGATGGACAGTGAGGACCTATAAATCAACCCAGCGCAGTAGTGCGCTACGTACGTAATATAGATTAGTACAGGTAAAATAAGCCGTGGCTGATGGAAGAGCCAAGTTTTTGTTCCTTTTCTCTGTTGCTGTCACTCGGGCTATGGTTTGTATAGAAATAACTACCTTAGGGACGTCATCGGCGAACTGCAAGTTCGTCGATTGTTTTTTTCTGAAGGCCGCTAATAGCTAGTATATATACTATAGAGGATATGTCTCAGGCAGCCTCCTTGCGGTACTTCTTTACTAAGTTCAAAAAGCTCAAATCTAGTCTTCTTTGAATCCCTCTGTTGCTATGGGTGCCGTTCTCTATGACCAGGTAGTAGTAGCTCAGGGTTCTGGTCATGGCGGGCGGCACGCCAAGCCTGTGGTTTTTATATTTTAGGTTCGTGAATCAGTACGTCTACTTAGCGGCCGTTATGTTTGGCTAGCATCTCTGTTCCACACTCTTTATGGAATCCATGTTGTTGCTGTGGCAAAAGACCGTGTGTTTCCAAATGGAGCATTAGTCTGATATTTAGGGCTCTCTAAAAATGTTTGACAATGACTTCAATTAGAGATATTGGTCGGAAATTCTTTGGTTTTGGGGCAGTTTCTCCATTTTTGGAGGAATATCATTTTACTATAATTATGGAGTCTGAGAAGTACCTCGCACTCTTTGAAGCGTTGAAGGTGTTATCTTTTGGTTATTTGAATGACTCCGTGGCTATGATGAAGTTTTCTTGCGTTATTACTGATCCGGTGCCCTTTCCTTCATCCGCTGTATTAGTTCTTCGAGCTATGTCACAGTTATTTTATTTATGTCTTGTTGGTTTAGTCTTTTTGTTGTCGAGTAGTGGTATAGGGTTGTCTCTCCTGGTCCATTGTTTAGAAAGTCAAATATTCGTTCTTCATGTTCGTAGTCAAAGTTTTAGCTTTCTTCTGTGGATATTTATAATTCTTTTTTCCATTAGTCTCGGAATATTGGTTCCTTGTCTTTTGTCATGAACTCATTAACTCTCTCTCAGTTTGTTAATTGTTCTCAAAATTTCGTCGGGTCTAGTTCGTTGTCTATTCCTGATATTATTTTGTCTCACCTTAACGCTTTTTCCTTTCACGTCGCTGGCTGGAGCTCTGTTCTGGGTTCTCGCACTTGTCTGGGTCTCTATTGTCGGCCTGATGCAGTTAATTACCTCTTTTATGTCTTTGCAAGTTTTTTATATATCTAAAATCTGCTATATTCATGCAGATTGAGGAAGGGGTGGCGATAGTCTGTTTTGTGGATATATCTTTCGTCGACATCTATGAGAACCGTCACTAGTCACTATGACTGTTCGTATCTGCCCTGTAGGGTATCTTCTTCTAGGCCTTGTGCTAGAGGCCACTGGAAGAGGATGTATTCAAAAACTCACTGGGAACAAGTTTATTTTCGAGCTCACTTAAAATAGGTTTATTCTTAAACTCGATGTGACCAGATTGATTCTAGAACTCACTGACAAACAACTCTTTTATAGCACCAACTGGAATGTGTTTGTTTTACAATTCATTGGATACGTATTTATTCTTGAACTCCCCGGTGACAAGTTTAATATAGAAATAACAGTTAATGGATTTATTCTATAACTCACTGTTAACGGGTCTATTCTAGGACGTACTGTGAACGAGTTTAATCTAGAACCTCAAGGTAACCATTTTGATTCTAGAACTCAGTGACGAGCGGGTATTTCCTAGAACTGACTGGAGACGGGTCATTCGAAAACTCATCAAGCATGTGTTTATTTTAGAATTCACTGGATACGTGTCGTAGGGTGACCCACACCTGATATCAGTTTAATACATATGATATAGATGTCGTAGGGTGACCCCACACCTAACACCAGTTTAATATAATATAGATATTACTATATGTCGTAGGTTGATGTTAGAACCCAACCCTTTTCAAAATTCCTCAGCCCGAGGGAGAGAGGCCTATGAAGTGATTAGTCTATTATGAGCGTGAGTCAAATTATAAATACAAATCAGAGTACAATTAAGTTTAAGAGTGCATTTAGGTTGGCCATGCTTAGCTTATCTTGGAAAGGTTCTGGGGTAATAGAAACGGAGTACAAAAATATACTTTACCTTTATGTAGATAATATATTTAAAAAATTAAAAGGGTTTTAATTAAGGTATATAAACATAAGAGACGTACACGAGTCTCAGCTTCCAAGAGCTACCTGGACGGGGTCGACCGCCGTACACTAAACGGACAATGGCAAATGGGACGCTCAAATGACCTTGGCAACACGCGAAAAGCCAAATAACGGGGGCTTAAAAGAAGGGGGGCTTGCACAGGGGAGTTGCGCATTGCGGTTTCCTCGAAGATTTGGCTCGAGGGAGTAGTCCTGCCTTGTTAGAGAAGGCATAGAGTCCATAACAATAGCCTTTTTACAAACTACTATTACACGAGATGAACTCAGATCTTACCTTAGGGTTTAGAATACCGAATCGAGAATTTGACCCGTCGGGTTCAAGTAACGGGTACTAATGAGTACGGGATTGACTATCGCGAGTTCTAAAGGAATACACGGAGATCGAAAGGTTCTACAAAGATTCATGCGGAACTAACAGGAAAGAGAGGATGGGAGATACTCGTTGATACTCGGGACACAGACGGTTATTTACTGCTGTCCTAGTCCGCGTCATACATTTTATAGGGGTAAGATGGAGGGGCTTTTCCCCGCGCCTGGAGGAGAAGGTTACAGTGGACAGACGCTTCGCTGGGCAAGGTGAACTTTGTCGTGTTCCCGCCGTCGCAGGATAATCCAAGGCGGGACCCTTTCTGCTCTTAAGCACATCATCTCAGGCTTCCACGATGTCAGACCTTCAGCCCATCACGACCTTCGAGCTTTTGTGCCTCGTTACCATGGATTAAAAAGGGTCGCGTAGGTGTGTCCTCTTTATCTCTCTTTGAAAGAGCCGAACGCGCGCGTTTCTCCCTCCCCACCTCTCTCTCTGACAATACGATTTATTCGAGAACTCCCCGGGAACGGGTTTAATCTAGATCTCACTGGAAACGGATTTATTTTGGACATCACTATTAACGGGTTTATTGTAGAACTTTCTGTGAACGGGTTTAATCTAGAACTCACTGGAAACGGATTTATGCTCGAACTCACTGTTAAAGGGTTTATTATAGAACTTATTGTTAACGGGATTCTTCTAGACCTCTCCTTCCATATAGGTCTTATTAAAGTAAAGGGTGGGGGATGAAACTAAATGATTATTTCTATTAAGTTGTTAAGAAATTAATCTCGTTTTCAGAATACAAATGAAGAGACGTTGAATCATTTTTCCTCCCTCAGCCTTGCAGGTTGCGTGAAGGAGTTAAAGGTGA
This sequence comes from Ceratothoa steindachneri, assembly GCA_963969495.1. NCBI lineage: Eukaryota > Metazoa > Arthropoda > Malacostraca > Isopoda > Cymothoidae > Ceratothoa > Ceratothoa steindachneri. The sequence goes on from OZ018335.1 coordinate 24,300,635, forward strand.
ACGAAAGGAGTCTTGGCATCAGAGATCCAAGAGTGACCCAGGGTATTGGAGCAGATTGCAGATGGGCGTACCCCTGCCTCAAAAATCACTGTGTAAATGGAGCCTTCTGCATCCAAAAGGGAACCAACAACTCTAGATGCGAGTGTGATTTACCACTCTGGGTTTGGCCAGATTTTACCACCGGATATTCAGGCTCCACGAAGACAACTTTACCTGTTGAAATGGAGGTAGTGATAAGTCCCTGCATTTCTGAAAAATACCCCCCCCCCACACACACACAAAGTTGTCTACACCTAAATAACTTTAGATTCCAATATGCAAACCCATGTTCAGGAACATTAAAGGGAAAATTAAGTAATATTCTGAGCAATTTATAATAATTTGCAGCGTGTTACTATGAATACGGAAATGATAATTAACTCTACTTTGAAAGATAAATTAATTAATTATTAGCGTCATCCGCCCCTTTCCTTTGCTGGACCCCCGAACAGATAATAAAACCAACATAAAGATCCGTATGACAATCGCTCAAGTTCGAGACGACGATTGTAACCAAGTCTTCAGTGATATAAAGAATAGTAGTATTGCGTTTTGCTACTCTCAGGGATGGTTGTAAATTGTATCAAATATAATTACGGCCTCTAAATTATCGTCGTCTATCAGTCGTTTTTTAGGTAGGCTGAATGTATGAATGAGGAGAGACACGAGATACTTTTTACTCCTTCTTTTTAACTGATTTATGGAACAGAAAGACAAGATGAATTCCATCATTCATCCCTCTTCACTTCTCTTCGTCTCTCGAGCCCAATGTGGCTCTACAACTGCTACTTGGAGCTTTACAAAGCTCCTTTTCGGTTACGTGACCGGGTTCTTATCTGGTGTTGGTACAATTCCACTCCTTTCAGTTCTTAATTGTTTTGGTTTAACAACGTTCATTGTACATTCCTAGTTATTTTAAATTCCCATTTACCATAATCTTTTGTAAGTATCTATTTACTCTACTATTTTTTGCTCCTGTAGTGATCCAAGGACCCATCCAAATCGACCCATCCAAATCCCATGAGTGCGACCCATAGCTGCAACTCCCTGTCGAGCTGGCGAATAACTATGTTGAGGTAGGGCCGATATATATATATATATATATATATATATATATATATATATATATATATATATATATATATATATATATGGAGGGGATTTGATTAGCCGAGCGGTGTGGAATAGGGCGAAAATAGGCTCAGTTGACCTCTCATCGTCTGCGTTACCTAATGATGAGGTTAAGCTAATGAGAGAAGGGGGAAAAATCGTTACCATGAGTACGCGGGCAAATAACAAAAAGCGACTGCAGATTGGCCTTTGATTAGATTACTTAGCTATGGCTGAATGCTGTTCTGGGTTATTTAAAAGAGTAGTACAAAATAATATTTAATAACACAACAAAAGAGGGGTAAATATTTACGCAAATGAAATGAAATTGGAATATGCAAGACTTTGGGGTACTCGATAGTCTGGCAAAAAGGGACAAGCTAATGAGCTTAAAGCCGGTAAATGACCAAACTCGGATTGAGTCTTCAAAGGCTGCTCTGAGGCGAAATACAAGTAAATCTTTATGGGATGACCGGATTAAAAGGGATGCGCACGCGTCGACGCCTTGCAGAATTTAATGATTGGGTGACAAAGGGAAAGGGCAATTCGAGAAGGGGAATTGCAGGAGGTTGAGATTTACCTCGGAATACATTGAAAAGAGAGTACTTGCGCTGGTGAATGAGAACGGCCATTGCGGAGAAATCGCGAATTGACTGGGGCGGAGTTCCGACGGCAGTTTCTTGCCTTTGCACTCGTGTAGACGAAAACGGTGCCAAATCTAGAAGTGACGTGTCTCTTGCGTGATAGCAAGCCGCTACTTACTTGACCCGGCTGAGCCTGGCGTTGAATACCGGCTGACGATGGTGTGAAATCGCCTCCAGCCACGGAGGGGATTTTTCCAAAGTAAACACGAAGCTGGGGAATGGACGTCTTCCAGCCAAGATTTGCGATAATAGATGTCTTTCCTCGCTCTCACATGCTTCAAGATTGTAGGCGGGAGGCAAGATTGCCTCAAGTCTTGGTGGGAAACCTCTATGAGTAAACACAGCTGCGTTCTGAAAGCCTCTTCACTTGATTCTTAAGCCCGTTGTCTCGTCCTCTGATCTCGTGTTTGAGAGCCACGTGGGTTTCTGGGGTACACCTGGGGCTCATTGACTCTATTCTTTCACAAACTATTCACTATCAGAATAGTTTATATCCTTGGATACCGTGCGCAAGTTCACCATGTGACCCCCTTCTGCATCAGAACCTGAAATCTATCTTTGGTAGAGAACCAAAGGTCTCATAATTTTCTAACGGGAGCCTTTCGGCTGATGTAGCGGATCTTGCCTAGAGTAACAAATTGACTTCTTCAGCCCAGTAATAGTGACTGCTGCCATAATTCTAATTTGCACTTTGTAAAGTGGTGTCGTATACAAAGGACATGCAAGACTATTTTCTTAAGGATATTACAGTGAGAGGTCACATTTTCGCGAGTGATCAAAGATAAGAGAGGGGTCTCCATGCCCTCACCAGGATAATCGTCGTCACTTTCGACCTAGAAAGGTTTTCTGAGTCGGTACGGGCTGGATAGCATTGTTACATTGTAAAGACATGTACGTTGATGGCAAATATGTTGTCTCTATCATCGCTTTGATCATACATATCGACGTGGAATGAAGGGTTAATATTAGATTTGATTATTCTGTTGCAAGTTCATGCATGATGAACCTTTCTCGTGCACGTCCTAATGCGTGAATTGTGGTGAATCACAACCGGCTTCCTCTAAGCACTGCGATTCAAATCTATTCGAAAATTTCAGTGTCTTCTTCAGCCATCAACGGGTCTAATTTAACAGGCGACTGATCTCAATGGTGTCTATGCCAACAATACACTTTACCCTTTTGTATTCAGGGTTATGAACTTCTTTGATAGTTAAGTGTAATTCTCGTGACGGTGCTACCAATATATATCTCTAGGACGCAACGGAGGATAGCAACTTCAAATAATTGTCTCTAGGTTTCTACCTCTAAAGTTTTCACAGAAACGGGAGCAATAACATTATACTTCTTATGGCATACATCAACTCACATTTGAGCAGAGTCGGTTTACGGTTTACAGAAATGGCTCTAACTACGAATGAAGTGGTGGCTTCTACTCTATCCCTGAATTTTGTCTTTACGGCGAGGCGTTGAAATTTCTGCATTCATTTCGTATGCAGTAGCCATGACGCTGCAGCACTGTGTGCCAAGATTGACTTCATCTGGGCCCTTGTACATATAGAGGTTGCTTGGAACGAACATGGTGAGCAATATGTCAGGTTGTCTGCTCAAACGAAAATAGGGAAGCGGATTTCACTTTTACATGCACTAAATCCATAGCGGGGATCAATATATCACTTTAGGCTGCATTGCAAAGAGGATGGAAGACGGTGTTATGCAAGTTAATTGTCATTGCACCCCATCTATTCCAGTGTATCTATCCACTAAAGGCTCGAATGTATCAAGTCGTCTCCATATCGGAAACCCTCGCGGGCAACAGCGCAATCTGATAACGAAGACAGTTTGGTGGCTTAGAATCTGCTAGTTTTTGGTTGTGGCCTAGTCTGAGTGACTTTCGTGCCCAGTACCTCTCTCGGTACTGGGACAACTGGAGTTTTATCGCTTGTCTCTGGTGCTGTGGGAGGGTGGCCTGAATTCCAAGTTGTGGTCGAGTGGAGTATTTGGAAGAGACGCCGTCTCCCACACTATTTATTTTTTAATTTGCTGCCTGTCATATGTTTCTTTAAGGGAAGCAAACCTCTCTCTGAGCCCCTGAGGTCGCCTCTACTTTGTTTTGGTGGTTCTTTTTTCAACTGTTATTATTACTTCCTAACGAGTTGTCAACGTTTTCTTCATTGTTATTTGAAATTAGCTTGTTTTATGTTTTTCTTGTCTTCTTTTTTCCGCGGACGTGCCCTTGTCAGTGACCCCCAGTCGATGGCTACAAAAATGAAAACGCCCTCTCTATCCTTCGTTCTCTCCATCCATCTCTCTTTCTCAGTCACTTCTCTTCCATCATTTAACTGTCTTTTCCTTAGTATATGATCTTCAAAATTCACCCCTATATTTCTTCTTTATTATTATTACCTCAATGGAAGCGCTCTTTCTCCCGATCGGCGTTACTTAGCTACATTGGTTATGGCTGACTACCAGCTGGAATCATTTTTCAGGTCGAATTGGCGTTAAATACTATATGCTCTAGCGAGCAGTGGTTCGGATCAACCTTAAATTCTAGCTCTTCTGTGAGAGAGGATACGGTATTGTTGGGACTTCCTTCCTCCCAGGAACCACGGAGGGGGCGGGATCCTCGTAACAGATAGGTCATAGACTCCAAGACGAAAGCGATTATGGAAGAGAGAATGGCTTCTCAGAGTTCACGGAATCTCATTGGTTCAACTTCCCCTATGAAGAAGTAGGAGACAGATCCTCCTTCGATTCGTACTTTTTTAATAACCCAAACAAATTTACCATATATACCATCCTACTTAAAGTATTCCTTTCTAGGTACTAAACTTAACACCAGTGGAAGTTCTAGAAGGAAACCAGGTCTTAATTACTGCCAATTACCTCAACATGGCGTTCGATTACCATAAGGTAAGTAAGTCATCGATGCACAACTGAAGATTAGCAGAATTACTCTCACTTGTCTTGTCTAATATATGAGTACTAATATTTTTCGTCTAATTATGGATTTAATATGTACATTATTATTATTATAATTGTTAGTACTATTACGATACAGTTTAGCTCATTAGAATCACCATTTCCATTATAAAGGAATTTAAGTTACATGTTGTAGCATCCCATGCTTTGGATCCCACGGAAAACTGGGGGTCCCACCGAGAAAGAACTGCTTCAAAATACAAAAACAAATCAGTAGTAAAACTCGGACCAGAACGCAAAATATTACATAATTATTATTATTAATGAGACTTTCATTATCGGTATGGATTCAGAGTTAATAGAAAAAATAAGGAAGTTAAAATAAAGCGGGCACATGCTTAATTAACAATTTTATGGCAGGCGAGATGAAGAAGGTAAAATGAAGAGACATGTTTAATTTCCACATTGATGGCAGGCAACATACGAAGTTAGAGGAGGCAGGAATGTGCTTACTTACCACTTTTATGGCAGGCGACATAATGAAGTTCAAGGAGGTAGGAACGTGCTTACTTATTACTTTTATGGCAGACGACATAATGAAGTTAAAGGAGGCAGGAACGTGCTTACTTACCGCTTTTATGGCAGGCGACATAATGAAGTTAAATGAGGCAAGAACGTGCTTACTTACCGCTTTTATGGCAGGCGACATATGAATTAAAGGAGGCAGAAACGTACTTACTTACCACTTTTATGGCAGGCGACATATGAAGTTAAAGGAAGCAGGAACGTGCTTACTTACCGCTCTTATGGCAGGCGACATATGAAGTTAAAGGAGGCAGGAATGTGCTTACTTACTGCTTTTATGGCAGGCGACATAATGAAGTAACAAGAGGGAAAGTCCCTTCAATGACCTGCGGCGTTTTGTGATAAGATGATAAATGGTTATTGCATCGATGGTTTCCCATGGTTCAAATCACTTACGAGTGCCTTTGAATGGCGCAATGAGGCTTCTGCCACTAGACGGCGCCACCCAGAGCCAAATCCAATGGCATATTTAAAATCTCCAGGATGAAAAACCTTATGTCCCATGGCCATACGGATCATTTCATGGCTCTAAATGGGTACAATTGAACTTTACTCCTTTTGAAAAAAAGCGACACCTAGACCTGGCGCTTCGCCGCAGGTAAAAAGAAGCAGGGACATGCTTAATCGCCATTTTTATGGCAGGTGCCACATCTGTGTAAGTTCTCTTTCATATTTGGCCTTTTAAATTACCCCATATTCTGAAAACCTATATAATTAATATATGGAATTAATTTATTTCCATATAAATTAAAATATATGAAAAGGAATGTGTTGCCTGGAAGAATAAATGATCGCCATAGTTAAAAATTAACCACCTACAGTCTTATTTTTTTAAAAAATGGACCATTTTGGGGGGTATTTTGCTCGTTTTGAAACCCCCCTCCCACACTTTTAAACTTTTCTTTTTGAACTTCATTGCCCATATTTCAGAACGAAAACACACGTAGTCAGTTCATTTTACGAACACAACACATTCAGACAATAAAAATACATCCTGAAAAAAAGAAAGAAAAGAAATTAAAATAAAACTCACGTATAAAGTGATAATTTAAATCCTTTCTGCTTTCCACATTTAGAGACTCAAATTTTTTATTTCTAAAAAAAGGTGAGACGATTTTTAAAAATGGAAGCGTCAAAAGATATTATGACGTTGTTGCAGATCACATCTTTGTTCCCTCCTTCCACCCCTTGGGAGGTTAGGGGGGGAGGCTTTGACCCTACAGCTTGTGCTGTAGGCCCCGTCTTCTGTGAGATTGGCCTAAGGGGCCAGATGTGAGTGGAGGGAGGCTGGTGCATGCTGTGGGAATTTCATAGCACCCACTGTACTGGCGGTGCATGTAATGGGAGGGCGGGGGGTCAATTTCAGCTTAGTTTCCTCTGACTTCATCCGAGTGGGGTGGTCTCACACCAAGATTGCCTTCTAGTGTGGTGGTCCCACACCAGGATCTGATCCGAGTGGGGTGGTCCCACATCAGGATGGCCTCCAAGTGGGGTGGTCCCACACCAGGATTGCCTCCAAGTGGGGTAGTCCCACACCAGGATTTCATCCGAGTGGGGGTGGTCCCACATCAGGATTGCCTCCAAGTGGGGTGGTCCCACACCAGGATTGCCTCCAAATGGGGTGGTCCCACACCAGGATTGCCTCCGAGTGGGGTGCTCGTGTCATATCCACTTGCAAATTATGTAACCACTCTACAACTCTTTTTCACTTTTCCTGCTGGGCGGATCATACCTTATTAGGAAAGTGTGAAAGTAAAAAAATCTTTAACGCTTTTTAAGATTAATTGAAGTGTATTTATCCTTTATTTAATAGAAAAAAACAATCAATGTGATTTACAATATTTACATAAATATTCGAACACAAAGAGAGAGAGAGAGAGAGACCTACGAGGGTTCCCAACCTCCCCTGAGCAATTATTATTATTCAATTGAAACTATGAAGCGAACACCAGCAGGGGCATTTCTCTTCTAAAATATTTAAACATTAATTTATTTAAAACGAAAAGCAACGAGGACGTGAAAAGGTGTGAAAGATAGCCATAAACCCCTTCGGGGAAGGATTTGAGAAATGCGGTGAAATTGGGTGAGGGAAATTAACATGAGTCTTCCACTAACGTTTCGTCCAAAGCTACGGACGTCCTCAGGGAACTAAAGACAATCTCACCTAGTTTGAATATGCAAGAAAAAAGGGGTCGCGTGTGGGGGGGGGTATACACTATAGGGGATGATTTAAAAGTATTAAGAAATGGGTTGACCTCACGCGGGCTTGACCTTGATGGCTCTAAACGTATTTCTATACATTTATCCTTCCAGATTCCCCGAGATGCAAGAAAAATAGTACTATTAATAATAATCCCCATCCCCCAATCAAAAAGGGAAATAAAGCTCAAAATTTGATCCCTGGTCAATTTTCTCCGAGTGGTTCTTGAATTTTGTGAGACACAAAAAGTGAGAAGAAAATGACTCGATTTTAAAAAATATTTTTCGAAAATCGGAAACAGAATGCAAGAAACATTACTATTTAGGAGGCATACCAACAAGGGTATCGGTCAAAGTTTCTGATGCAAGGGTATTAAAGGAAGAGGTGAAGTAAATTGGAAGTGGAAGTGTGTGGAATACACATAACCAATTAATTAATTGATGAGTCTGGGGAAAAGGGGGAGCAACACTCTGAACCCGCCTGCAACCCGCGTCGAAGGCGGGTCCATCGTTGACATGGAAGGAAAGAAGCAAACAGGTTCAGTGTCCGTTGCTATGTTCTTGTTCCTTCAACTGCACCTAACCAAAGGCATCCCGGGATTGCTGAATTTAGTACTATTGGGCCATATTTAGTACTTTCTAAAACTTTTTAACCTTTGAGATTTAACGATAAATTTACAAATGTAAATTTCTGATCAAATAATGATTTTTAGTCTCTTTTTATTCCATGCACTCAAATGTTAGGAAATTAATTACTTATTTCTAAAAAAATTGGCAAGGAATTACAACCTATTTATCAATAATAATGTAATCACCATCATTATCAATGACTTCAGGCCAAAGGGGAGGCAAATTTTCGATTGCTTGTTTTAAAAATTTCGGAACGTTTTAAAAAAATAAATAAAAGACCGTATTCAACGTTTCTCGGAACGAAAAGTTCTAGAACTTATAAAATGCTCTAGTAATCAAAATGATTGAAATAAGTGATAATTCCAGTGAGTTTAGTGGATAGCAACTAACACATTTTCTGTTTACCAAAGCTGGACCTCTCTCAATGCCATCTTTGTTTACAAGGTCAACTTGCTGGCAATAAACATCTCCATTAAAGCTCTTTCCATGCTCGAGTAATTTATAAAGGACAATAAATACCATATGTGTTGCCCTCGAACGCATATCAAGGTTTTTTATGGATGAAGTCCGGGGCTTAGTGGTGTCCCCAGTTTCTCATCTTCTGATAACCATTCTTTTTCGTTTTATTTTTACATGTATCATCTATGTACATATTTTTCGTCCCCTTCAGCAATGCGAGACAGAAACGAGTGGTTTTTATTGCTGGTAAATAGAGGGTTGCGGATGGAAAGTCGTTGAGTTTGGTTCACAAACTTGAGCTCATGAAGAAGCCAAATTTCCTTTTTGCATCTTTTCCCAATTCGCCGCCAATGGTCGTGGACATTTGAAGATGACACATTCAGTTTTTGCGCCAAATCTCTAAAAGTTTGCCGAGGAACTGATTCACCAGTTTCTTTCAAAAGACTTTCATCCAATGGGGTTTGTCTTCCAGAACGAGGCCTATCAGAACGCTCACGATAGCTCCGTTTTGAACTATTTAAACCACAGCTACCATTTAGGATCCTTCAGGATAGAGCCCACAATATTTTTTCTCAATTACCAGGGAACTATTACTAAATTTTCGAAATTTAGAGAGAAAGCAATGCGGAATATGTTGCTCTTTAAAGTCTATATAATCTATTGTTTTATACTCTGCAAAAGGTGTCAGGTTTAGCAACGGCTAGCATGTCGCAGCAGACATCTGAACGATTGCTAGCTTTCTCAGCCCTAATACCAGCAGTAGGCTTTGTGAATATCTCTCTCTCTCTCTCTCTCTCTCTCTCTCTCTATATATATATATATATATATATATATATATATGTAAGGAGGCCATTTTTTATAAAGGATTGGTTATATTCAACAGAGGTAGAGGTATTGTTTAGCTTCAGGAGCAATTTTTAATTTCCATAAGTGACTATTTCTTGGGGGGAAAAAGATTTATTAATTGCCGAAGGCACCTTTCGACCTAACTAGTCATCTCCTGGGGCTAAAATGAAAAATATTAAGAAATTCAGCTATATAAGTACAAAATATCTGTAGATACTATACAAACCTACATATTCAATTCTTCTATATTCATCGGTTTTTTTTTTACATATTACTTCAAACAAACTTAATCCGGGAGACGCCCTTGCTCGTATTAAGACCCTGCCCCCCCTAACTGCTTTGTCGGGTTTGATATTCTTCACACGGTCACAGGGAGACGACATGAACAATTTTGGCGGACCCGACTCCACCTGTGAGCTGGTTAGATTAGGTTGGGTATATTAGATCACATAAGAACAACTCTTAATAAAATGGGATCTTTTTAACAATATGGGTCACAATTGACCTATTCGAAAAATTAGGGCACTGAGTTTGTCTAGTTTGAAGATTAGTGAAGATTAGGGTGACCCAATTTATTCGAACCAACGGGGTTGATAATGAAATAGCCTTAACATCATTTCTGAAGGGAAGGTACGCAACACTGGCCCCACTCATTTTAATCGAGCTATTTTTAAATTGACTTATTTTATAAACACGGTTTCGTGTTTGTTCATTTGAAGGATATAGATCCAGGGGTTGCATAGAATCGATAGTCTTTTTTAAAGCTCTATAAAATGTTCTGCCTTAATAATGTTTATGATTGTAAGGGAATGGTCACTTCCCCCCCCCCCCCGTTCACTCGTGATGCAGTCCCAAGGCGGTGGTTACCGCAAGGACATCCGCCCCAGGCATCGGCGGGTCAGTGTTTAACCACAGTGTGGCACAACCCAGTGCCATGAAAGACCCTAAAGGTCAAAAAGGTAAGATCTCCCCCAGGAGAGTGAGATCCAGTTTCACGTCGAACAAGAAATTGGAGACGGGTTTCTCCCAATCTCGATGGCTAACGAGGAGCCGATGTTTGACTTCGTGGGAAAGACCGTTTGGAAAAAGAGCTCTCCTGGGGCCGTCCTCAAGCTCCTCTCCCCCTTACCACTCCCCCAGTGGGGGTGCGAGGTATAAATGAGGAACTCTGAGGAAAATCGTGGTAGTATACGTCTGGCCAGGTGACGAAGTCCTCGGATCCAAAACCGAGCTACCTAGACTGGATTGGTAGTATACGTCAGTCTCTAGGTGACGAAGTCCTCGGATCCAAAACCGAGCTACCGAGACTGGAGAGGTAGTTTACTTGTGTCGCCAGACCAAGAAGTACCCTGCAAGAGAGGCAGGGCTACCTACCTTAAGGGGCTAAGAAAAAGCTCATCCTTGAGCTAAGTCCCTGGTTATCAAACCAAACGATAAGTGAACTTTGGGTAAGTTCGACTTTCTCTCGCCAGAGAGACTCCTCATATCCTGGTGCACCGTAAACACCAGGGGTATTCCTCGTCCTTGAGGAATTAAGAAAAGAAGAAGGAAAAGGCTTCCCCTCGAGCCCGTTATTCGGTGGCCACACCAAACTTTAAGTAACTTATTCTCGCCAGAGAAACCCCCCTCCGTTATCCTCGCTCTTGAAGAAGACCCTCCCCGAGTTCAGTCCTCGTCCATAAGGAAATTAGTAACGAAGGAGAAAAGCTCCTCCTCGAGCTCGTTACTCGGTGATCACACCGCACTCCAAGTTAACTTGAATTAAGAACCAAGTTCGACTCACTCTCGCCAGAGAGACCACGACTGCATAGGTGTTGCATAAAGCACCGTCTTTGGTTCTCGTCCTTAAAGAACCCTTCCTCCCCGGAAGAACGTGTGGACCCCCCAGCTGCTACCCTCGCCAAGACGACCGAGGAATTCCGCCCATCTACACGCGTCAAGAGTAAATATTTCTGAGGGCCTTTAAACTCCACATGAGTCCGTAAGCCTAATTCTTATATTATTGTTTTGTCTAGAGAAAACGTTAACCAATTTTTGTGGGGAAACTAATTTAATTAATTCTTGTTTATAATAATATTTAGAGTATTGCTGTAGTTAAAGTATAAAGGTTGTGTATTCAATGGTTAAAGATAAAATATAAGTTTATTTTGTGAATTAGTGGGCGTTTCTTTTATATCCTGACGTGTTTGGTAACGGCTCTATTCTTTAAGATATTCTTATAATATCAATATATATTAGACACTCTTAGCACTCTTAGAGACTAGAACAAAAAGGAGGGGCATTCTACGACACTAAACAAAAGAGGTGTCAGGTAAGTAGGGTTCTTATCAGAAAGAATTCTACGACAATGATATATATATATATATATATATATATATATATATATACAAAGAAAGAGCAAATACAAGTTTTGTGTGGGTGATAACAATAACCACCACAGGGCTTTCGCCATATTTTTATTTTCTGCCTTTCAAATACAAATAAATTTGAAGACAGAAAGAAAGATGCAGAAACCTGGTGTAGCTGACTATATATATATATAGTACAAGAGAAATGAGAATTGGAGGCGAATGAACAAATGAGACAAGAAACCGGAGTTTTTTAAAGGCAAGAGAAAGGGACATTAAAGGAACCCAGAATCAAAGAGAGCAAAGGGTGGCACAATGAAGGCCATCCTTTAGCGAGAAGACAGAAATAACGCCAGGGGAATAAGTTTTTGAAAATTCCTGGCCGGGATTCGAACCCTGGTCTGCTAATTGCCGGTCAGATGCTTTACCGCTAAGCTACCATGCTCAGTAACTATATTCCGCCCAAAGCGTTACCGCATCAAACCCAGTATCTCCCTAACCTAGAAACCTCCACGGAATTTTTATATCACATCCTCTTACCCGCTCACAATTTTAAAGCTCATTGTCCATGTCACATACAAAGAAAGAGCAATATATATATATATATATATATATATATATATATATATATATATATATATATATATATATATATATATATATATATATATATATATATATCACTTGTTAGGGATATTCTTCACATGGAGTCTTGTGGAGGAGAAAGATTCTCTATTTGGCCACACAGGAGAGAAGAGGGGTTATTCCTCACCTTGTATGATCTACTGCCCTCATTGGTTTCACCCTGCAGTGTAAACGAGACTGGTGGAGAAAAAAGAAGACAAACTCGATCTATAGATGTCGTCTCTTACCACTTGCCTTCCGTGGTTCTCTTAAATTTGCTGGGTTGAAACCCGGGAATTATTTCCCTAATATTCAAAATAAATCACTTTTCCTTCTGATCTCCTCTGACACTTCTGAATCAATGCGCGAAACTAAGTGAAGTTAGGGGATGTGAAAAAGTGAACTAGGTGTTTGATTGGAGTAGGAATTAGAAGAAAAAATTCATGGGTTAGGGGGCAGAGATGGGAAGCGGATTTAGTCCTGGCCCCATTATGCAAATAGGGTTCCCTTAGGGAGGGAATGGGGGCATTTTAGCTAGAGTCAAATTTGTTTGCTTTTCTTTGATCTTTAAGCCGCAAATCCTCGGTTATTGGCAAGTCTCGAAGCGGCTTCAATAGGGCCTAATATGCATGCGACAAGAAACCATTTGACTCCGCTCATAGGGGTTTCCCCTGCAGGCTGTTGCAACTGGTACCTGGGATACACCCCCTTTTTCCCCACTAGTCTCAAACAAGATTGAGACTACCCCGGCTTTACTCCTTCTAGATATTTCGATTTTACCCTAATATATCCACTTTCTTTACAAGCCTCTTCTCACCATGGCCGGCAGCTGATTTTGTAGGCTAGTCGCCAACCAGCTTTCTTGCATTCGACCCTGGTCGAGGTCCAAGAGAGGCGGGGTGGTTCATCCCTCCCTTTTGCTTCCAGTTTGGGGAAGGTGATTAAACTGCTGCATTCTTCCTCCTTCCCTCCTACATCTTTGTCTTCTCACCCCCAAAGGGATGTCAGGTACAGTAGGCGATCAATGATAGAGCCGACAGCTTGAACTCTGTCTTCCCTACTGGCCACAACAGGCGGAATTTACCTTCCCTTCCCCAATATTTTGCTGGAGGGTCCTTGGTTATAGGTCTTTCACACAGTTTCACACTCCTAACTTCCCCACTTTTTTTAGATTTCCCCTTACAACAATATTTGCCTGGTGTGACCTCGTTGCTATTCCGCTCTTATTTTCAACGAAGAAAGGCAAGTGGCCCAGGCAAATCGGCATCTTGTAAAAGGCATTAATTTTGCCTGGTATTAATTAGTCCAGGTGAGCATTTGAGCGGTTCCCTTCCCTCCCCAACCCCTACCTTTAATCTTGAAAAGCAAGGGTAGATGGGGAACGGTGAGAGCAGCATCGTACAAAGAGGTAAGGAGAGAGAGAGAGAGAGAGAGAGAGAGAGGGACAGTGCCACGCTGCCACTTCCTCCCGACGCCACGAAATTTCCCCACTTGTTTGTAGACTTCCAACATTTTGGGGTCAAATTGGTGCATTTTTCTCGAGATTTGGGGGTAAAATTGTAGCATTTGTCTCAAGATTTGGGGGTTAAATTGTTGCATTTGTCTCGAGATTCTGGGGGGTAAATTGTTGCATTTGTCTCGAGATTTGGGGGTCAAATTGCTGCAGTTGTCTCAACATTTTGGGGTAAAATTGATTCATTTGGTTCGTTCGTCCTTTACTTTTTATTTTACTAAGTTTTCTTGACTTTCACTAGCGTACCAAATTTCTTCAAGTTATTGATAATTTGCGTGTTTACTCATAATTTAGCGTCCAGGGCGATCCCATAATTAGTCTTCTCGTAGTACCAGTCCTGGCCTGCCCCCCCCCCCCCCCCTCATTTATATCCAATCCGAATTTTCATCGCGCTTCGCCGCACAGGGAATTTAATTGCAAGAAATATTTTCCCAGAAAAATGTGTCAATATTGAAGCGGAAAAAGACCAACCGATTGGAATATTATTGGTCATGTATTATGGATGTCCTAAGTCGATTTGTGGCTTTGCCATTGGTCCCATCTACCACCCACACGAAATTTCCTCAATAGGCACAAATCTACTTGAGAACCCAGGCGGATACTCGTACACACACTTCTACATTTCGATACATCTCCATTACAAAGAAAATCTTCCTCGCCGAATTGATGATGTAGCGGTCTTTTAGTTATTTTGTTCAGCCAAAATTAAAATTCTGTTGGCAAAATACTTTTTTCTTCGTTATTTCGTGCCTTTGAAATAGAAAGGAATAAGTTCATTCAACCAATCTCTCTCAGAGAGACAGGAATACAGAACTTAAATCCTGTTGACGTAGAGGGGCGAATAGTTTCATTCGCAGGAGGGGGAAGACCTTTTTCATCGGGCTTATGAAAGACTATCATGATGAAAACGACTCAAACCTAACCTTACCTAGTTAAATAAAACAAGACTAGGGTGATTTCTCAGGGCCATGGTTACACAACGGATAAATAATGATAGATAAGATATACTGGATAAGAAAAAGGAAGGAACATTAGTGAAAAGGTTGGAAATGACTGAAATGGACAAATCTTTTCGCCTCTAAACTTGCAGGAGTGACAAGTATCATTTGAACTCTCTAAGATCACGTTTGACCAAAGTATGGAGGACATCAGAACTCGAAGCCACTCTCTTTCAGGTCTTAAAGAAGAGTAAAACCAGATATGGGTCGCATTTTTCCTCTGAAACCTTTTCTCCACTGAACCCCATCAACGTCTTTTGAACTGGAGAATGTTGTCATGAGAACTAAGACGCGGTGTACCCCAATTTTTGTGGCGCAGGTAATGAAGGTGAAGGAGTAAATAAAAAGAAGAATGAAACTGAAAAACTTGTATCAGTGCGAACATTTTTAACACAGGCGCCTAATAATCCTATGAATATTCTAGGAGCTCTTTAAAGGGCCGCCACATATCGTAGCCATCCTTTCTGCTCTTAGGGGGAGAGGGGGGGGGGGGTAGATGTTTATTCTTTACCTAGCCTAACTTTAACCAAAAAATTAGACATCAGAGCCGAACCCCCTTACCTAACAACCATACATACCTAACCTAGCAGCCAATTCACCAAAACCTAGATGGTAGAGCGCAAAAGAAATCACAAACTTGATGGTAGACTGTAATTTAACCATCACAGAAATGTTGTTTTTTTTAATTTAAGCTTAAAAATGTATTAGCAAATATAAAAAAACTACATAGTGTACTTTCACCCTATTTTCATTTGTATCAATAATAAAAATGTTTCATTCTGACGAAATCTTAAGCTTTAGGATGAGTTAGTTCTATGGATTCTTTTTTCCTTAGCTTCTCGGACCGGAACAAAAATTTTGGAGCACGCATCCTATAGATTCAACACCTTTGACCACAGAGGCGACTCCGGCACTCGGGGTGTTTGGTATTAGCCCGAGTATAAATTTAGCAAAGTGAAGTTACAGCCCGAGTTGTTATCTATAATCGTAAAAATTAAAAGTAATTCAAATTCAATGTTTTTTTGAAACAATAGATTTCAATAGAGATTAAGATTGAAATTCCAGCCTATAAAAGGTTTCCGTTGTATAATATTCTTCAAGGAACAAAAAATTATGCAGCAACTCGGGCTAATACGAACGAGCCTGGTAAGTGTAAAAGACTAACTGGCATCTCTTTTCAAAAACTACAGTACAGGCGACAGTCAGGTCGGTCTCTGGCTAATGTTTGTTGTGCATGCCACTGTCGGTATTTGATTGCTGTTATTCTGTGCGTCTGTGTGTAGAGATCAGTTTTGTAGGGTTGCTATATTTTTACCTTTAACTTAGAAATGGAAAAAAAAACATAATGCTAGATATAAAGAATAGGCCATTTGGGGCTAGAAGTATTGCGGAAAAACGTGAAACGCCATCAAACCAAGATGAGTGGAGTTCATGTGTAAATGAAGTGAGTAGCTTTTATATAAAAACTATATTTATTGTCTTATTGTTAAATTATATTATCAGTGCACATATAAGTCTGCAGTGTGCATTACGTCTCTCTTACCTTCTTTTATACGTTTCTTATGTGTAATCTGTAATGAGCCCGAGTGACGCTGATGACCTGAAAGTCGCCTCTTATATATATATATATATATATATATATATATATATATATATATATATGTATATATATATATATATATATATTCAATATAAAGCGAAGCGAATGACGAAAAATAATCCAATCATTTTTCTAAATCCATTTATTCAAAACAACAACGTTTCGAGCTTGTGTGCTCATCTTCTGGTTCTTAGGAATATATGACAATTCATTAGTAATTTAACAATAATGAGAAATATAGCTTTAGATTATTTACATGAATTGATTGTAATAACTGTGGAAATTCACTATATGCAATCTAAATAAAAATACTGCGAAGTTATGATATACAAAAGGTTTTTTGTAACTATAGTGAAAAACACACCTTAACACTAAGTGGGGAAATATTTCAACTGACGAATATTTGAACAATATTTTTGAGTATGGTTTGGTAGGTTGTGGTTTTACAGAACATGAAGAGGAACTGACGAATTATCTAAATTAAGAGTAGGTTTTAAATATTTAATATATATTGATTCTGCGATCCTGAGTGTGGTCGGTCATTTATTGCTGGCTATGATTTTAAAGTTATTTATTATTATTGACCTTTTAAAATTTATTATGTGGTCTCTTACAGGTGAATGTTCTTTTTTCGAAAGACCAGACCCTGTTCGATGTCTAATTCCCATATGCGAAGAATAAATTTGTCTACAAATTTATATATCGGTAGCACTGTGCGATCATTGAGGGCT
Organism: Ceratothoa steindachneri; assembly: GCA_963969495.1. Taxonomy (NCBI): domain Eukaryota; kingdom Metazoa; phylum Arthropoda; class Malacostraca; order Isopoda; family Cymothoidae; genus Ceratothoa; species Ceratothoa steindachneri. The sequence continues at coordinate 24,317,880 of OZ018335.1, forward strand.
CGTTATTCTCCGCATATGGGAATTAGACATCGAACAGGGTCTGTTCTTTCGAAAAAAGAACATTCACCTGTAAGAGACCACATAATAAATTTTAAAAGGTCAATAATAATAAATAACTTTAAAAATCATAGCCAGCAATAAATGACCGACCACACTCAGGATCACAGAATCAATATATATTAAATATTTAAAACCTACTCTCAATTCAGATAATTCGTCAGTTCCTCTTTATATTCTGTAAAACCACAACCTACCAAACCATACTCCAAAATATTGTTCAAATATTCGTCAGTTGAAATATTTCACCGCTTAGTGTTGAGGTGTGTTTTTCACTATAGTTACAAAAAACCTTTTGTATATCATAACTTTGCAGTATTTTTATTTAAATTGCATAGAGTGAATTAAGCATTCACTCTAATTTCCACAGTTATTACAATCAATTCATGTAAGTAATCTAAAGCTATATTTCTCATTATTGTTAAATTACTAACACAGGCCTGCGTTTGAAAAAGATTTCTGTTCCTGCCGTTTTCTTTAGTGATTCCTAACGAAATTGTTCTCCTAAATTGAAATATGACATTCATTTTGCTCAATCAGGTCTGGTTTTTGAGATACAGCGCACTACTGTTTTTAGAAAAGGGCCATTTTGGAAAAAATCCCTTATGTATATAAAAGTTATTTAATAAACTACAATTACTTGTAATAAAAAAAATACTGACTCAATTCGACTTTCTTTCAATTAATTTTAAACTTACAGACTACTTATGAGCTTACCCAGGAGTGCAAAGAAACTATTTTCCAAGAAAAGAAGTCCTTGATGACTTCCGCTTGTGAAGCGATGTGGGTTCGTCGCGTTTAAAACACCAGCAATAGTCAGCTAACATGTTGATGTCCCAGCGTCCTTGATATCTTGTCTCCATCGTCTTTATGTCTTGGTGAATTCTTTTTCCTTGTTCCTTGCTATAATCTCCACAGTTTGCCGGAAAATAGTCAAGATGTGACTGGGTAAAATGCATTTTTATCGACATGCGAGCTCCCATTTTTTCGAGGCTTTTCATAAGCTCATTTACATGTGAGATATATTCTGAGATTCTTTTATTTCCCAGAAAACCGTCGATTACTTTACTAAACGCTCGCCATGTTTCTTGTTCACTGGCTTTCATATTGGTGTAAAAATGCTTGTCCTTTAACAGAGTTCTAATTTAGGGACCATCAAATATGCCTGCATGGAGCTTGGCATCACTGATCTGTGGGAATTTTTGCAGTAGATACTTAAAAGCTTGGCCTTCTTTATTCAGTGCTTTGACAAAGTTCTTCATCAGGCCAAGCTTTATATGAAGAGGAGGCAGTAAAACATTTTTGGGAGGGACTAGAAGTTGAGCTACCACATTGTGGCAGCCAATTTGGAATGCCTCTCGAGATGGCCAGTCTTTTTGCTTATAGTGAAGACTAGCCGCCCGGCTATCCCATAAGCACATGAAGCATGGGTATTTTGTGTAGCCTCCTTGCATCCCAAGAAGAAGGCACACAACCTGAAAGAAAACATATTGATGCATATTGATGTACATGGTTTCTAAGAACTTCTATTTTTTGCATAGGCAATTTTCACTAAGTTTATTAGGGGTAGGGAGAAACTAATATGTGTATAATATCCTTCTGTCATTGGTATTTAAAAACAAATATTCCTTGAAATATTTAACAAGTTCAAAAAAGTAAAATATATCTTACCTTGAGATCACCACATATTAACCAGTTCTGGTTAGAGTACTTGATTGTATTAATCAATACTTTCATATTTTCATAGCTTTCTGTTAACTGAACTGAATGGCCAATAGGTACAGATGCCATTTGATTGCCAATATTTAAGAGTACTGCCTTCAAACTTCTGCTAAAAGAATCAATAAAGGAACGCCAAGTGCCTCCATTAAACCTTTTACATCATTGTAATACACCAAAGAGCTGCAAGAATCAACTGCAAAGAACTTTCGAAACTCCTCGTCTCTATTTCTGAACCAAAAGTATGTAGTTTCTTGAGAGAGAAGGCTGCTCTCACTAAGACGGGATGCAAGAAGTTGTGCGTTCTCTTTAGAAAGACCAAGATCTCTAGTCAAGTCATTTAATTGACCTTGAGTGAGTGGTCTTGGCAAAGTCATTGTAGACGTAGGCTGATATGTCACTGAAGTGTCAGTGTCATCCACTTCTATATCTTCTATATTGTTTTGTAGCTCAGTATTTTTAGGTGGAGAAGGAACTGGAACTCCTGGACCATGTTGTTGTTGTTTAATGGCAGAAGGAACATCAGGATAGACTACAGTGTGTTTGTTCTTCTTATTGACACCTGAAAAAAGTTTCGCATACTTAATTTACATACTTTTAATTCACTCGACCCTAGTTTCCACATTTTTATACACATTTTTCATACCAGGTAAATTTACAATTTTTAAATACAATCAATTTTTATATACAATTTAACCACAATTTTTCTACAAGCATAATACACTATTTTTATACACAATTGCAATTTTAATAGGCTACCAAAAGATTTGTATAAACATTTCTAGATTTGTCAAGGACTATATTGTTAAAGTAATTATCTCGCCTTTAAGATTTGTCACCAAATGACAAACAGTTCGTTTTGCCCTCACTCCAGCGTCTTAAGGCTATGACACAAGCTTTGCAGCACATATGTGGAGCAAAGTTTTTGTCTTGATCACCTAGCTTTATTCCAAAATATGCATTGTAAAGGAACTTTACTAACGGCGTTATAGTGCATTGCTGGTCACTAAAAGTTACCTTTCCACAAACAAAACAAAATCTATCAGGACTGTTTTTACACTTTCTATTCATTTTTATGAAATATAAGGAGTTTTGCTAATGTATTTGCCTGCAAAAAAATTCACAAAGATGAATAAAGTTTTAGAAATACACTTTAAACACTGTTCATAGATGAGAAAAGTCATGGATTAAAAACCAACACTTAGTTGGAGAGTGAGCAAGCAACACACAACCATTAACGCTTGCGGTGCGCTAGAGACTGAGCTCTCTAACGCCATCTAGGGAGCTTGGTCTGTATCTTATAAACTAAATGCTTGATTTGGATTTAAGAGACAAATTTCATTAAGAATCACCTATGAAACCCTCAGGAACATTTTTGACGCAGACCAGTGTAATGAATTGTCATATATTCCTAAGAACCAGAAGATGAGCACACAAGCTCGAAACGTTATTTTGAATAAATGGATTTAGAAAAATAATTGGATTATTCTTCGTCATTGGCTTTATCTTAAAATTAAGTTGCGCCTCGCTGGCAAATCGCCCCATCACCTAATATATATATATATATATATATATATATATATATATATATATATAGACTAGCTTTGCATTTTGCATTTTGGCAACGATATAGGTTCATCTTAAAAAGTAAAATATGTAGAAAGTTTTGTAATATTGACAATTATGTCAGGCTGGTCTGAATTGTTCGAAATATTCCCTCTCGCTTTTTTTTTTAATTTTAAACTTTTTCAATAAAGGTCTCAAATCATTTTCATTTCATTAAACCCAATATTTGTGTAAATTTAAATATGATTTTGTTGTTAGTAAAGGTATATTTTCGTCATTATCCTTCTTTTGCAACTATTACGTGTACCAGCTACCTGTTAATCTTTAGACATCTTGCATTCTTAAATATTTGTTTTAAAAAGGACCCTGCAAAGTATATAATAAACCATCCCCACTGGACTCATAAAAATTTCCCCATTCACTAACGGTCTTCAACCAACTTCGGCCTAAAGCCCCAAAGTACCTACGTATATATATATATATAAATATATATATATATATATATATATATATATATATATATATATATATATATATATATATATATATATATATATATATATATATATATATATATATATATATATATATATATGCAAATTTTGTTGAAAACCATTGTGTATTTTGTCTTAATTAATTTCCATTGACAACTTTCTCTTGTTTTAACTATCTTTTTTATTCTATATTGTAGATGTTGGGTCACTTGGCCAGTACTCATCTACAAGATAGAATAAAAAAGATAGTTAGAAGAAGAGAAAGTTGCCAAAGAAAATTAATTACGGCAAAATACACAATGGTTTTCAACAAAATTTGCATTCAGGAAAGACTGCTACTCAACTAATATATATATATATATATATATATATATATATATATATATATATATATATATATATATATATATATATATATATATAGTACAAGAAAATAAGAATTGGACGCGAATGAGCAAATGAGACAAGAAACCGGAGGTTTATATATATATATATATATATATATATATATATATATATATATATATATATATATATATATATATATATATATATATATATATATAGAAAGAGAGAGAGATAGAGAGAGAGAGAGAGAGAGAGAGACTGGCCATTCCACGACACATTGCAAGAAGAGAACTGATCAGAAACACTGTAAAAGTGGTTTGAACAGTACCGTAAATCGCCCTACTAACTAGACGAATAACAGCTATATTTGAAGTTCAGCTTGTAGGAAACACTTTCCTGTTTAATGGAAAAGGTAATTATATTGTATTTATGTATGTGTACTTATATATATATATATATATATATATATATATATGTTACGTGATTTTTTGTTATTTTTAACTTTTTAAAAAAGTGGACGAGTAAATTACATGAATTTTCCCGTGCATTCTTTCCCCCTCCCCTCATCCCTTTCCCGCCATCTCTGTTCCCCCTCTCTCTCCCCTTCACTCGTCCTCCTCTCTCCCCCTGTATCCCTCCTCACTCTCCTCCTTCTTACCCCCCTTCTCTCCCTCCTCCCTATCTCTCTCTCCCCACTTTTCTCCCTATCTAACTCCCCCTTTCCCTCCCTTTTCTCTCTCCCCCCTCTTTCACCCCTCTCTCCCCAATCTCTCTCACCTCTTCTACTACCTACTGCCTCCTATCTCTCCCCCATCTCTCTCCCCCTCTCCCCCTTATAAAAGAACATCGAAATCCTGAGAAAATTTTTTAAAAATATCCGATTCTTAAAATATATATTGATAGATAAGACGTTTGATCTGATCCTGTGGCTAGCCCGTTGTTCGCTCATAACTAGCGGTGTGTCACGCATGGGCATAAACTACCGAGCATGCGCGGTGAAACGTTTACTCATTTTAGTATATTATATAATAGGGAAAATGCGCACCTCTCCTGAATCTGACTTAAATCTAAAAAATAATAATAATTAGCAAGTAAACATATTTTTTTGCCGCAATATAAATATAAGAATTTCAAACAATATATATATATATATATATATATATATATATATATATATATATATATATATATATATATATATATATATATATATCAGTGGCAACTCTAGCACTCGAGCTGTTCTGGCTTATCCCGAGTATAAAGTGAACGTGTATTTGCAAGCTGATTTAATTTCTTCCAACACTGACTTAAAGTAAGTAGTTGCAGCCAATAACTCGGGCGCCTTTTATTGAGCGTGGTCTTTTAGCGTCTGTCAGTCATCTTAGAGGTGACCTATGTCAAAGAATACCATTTGTAGCAGACGATCTCTCGACATCGTTCACACGCGCTTGACTCGGGCTCAGAAGTTACAACCCGATTTGTTATCTATAATCGTAAAAATTAAAAGTAATTAAAATTCAATGTTTTCTTAAAACAATAGATTTCTATTGAGATTAAGATTAAAATTTCAATCTATAAAAGGGTTCTGTTCTACAATAATCTTAAAGAAACGAAAAATCATCCAGCGACAGTCAGATCGGTCTCTGACTAATGTTTGTTGTACATGCCGCTGTCCTTATTCGATTGCTGTTATTCTCTGCTTCTGTTTGTAAAGACCAGTTGTATCTTGCAGGGTTGCTTTATTTGTACTCTTAACTTAGAAATGGAGAAAGAAAGAGTGCTCAATTAAAAAAATAAGCCATTTGACGCAGGAAATATATCGAAAAAACGTGAAACTCTTCGAGCAGGCAGGCCGACTCCTTTATTGTCCTTACGTGAGAGATTTTATGGCATTCAGAACGGCTGTCTTCACTGGCTCCTATTTCATCGAGGAAAGCATTTTGAATGACTTGGACAAGATAAAGGAGCTACAGGACAGGCTATTATACGAGTTCGCCATTAAGCCAAGACGACTAGAGTTCATGTATAAATGAAGTGAGTAATTTTTGTATTAAAATTATATTTCTCTCTTAGTGTTAAATTATCAGTGCACATATGTACTCGTATATGTCTGAGGTGTGCATTACGTCTTTTACTTTTTATATACATGTTTCTTATACGGAATCTATAATGAGACCGAGTGACGCTGCTGACCTGGGATTACCTCTGCCTGACCCATTCCTTGAACTAAGTATTTATGGGCATTGAATTTATGCGCAGATATAAATATTTGTCATCTTAATTATTGTTAATTTCTCCGCATTCTAATTATTAGCTGGCGGAAAAAAAGGAGTCGCTAGGGGCCAGATCTGGACTGTAGGGGAGATGGTTAAGCTCGTCGAATCTGCACTCCGCAGGGCAACGTGTGCACTCTGGCCTTGTGGACTTTGCGACGTTGAAGTCAATCATGGGGCGTGAGGTTTCTAGTGACCAAAATGGCCAGAGACCTTGGTCATGGCCAAATTGTCTTGGATGATGTTGATAACACTTCCATGTGATATTCCAACTTCTCGCTCGATTTCTTTGACTTTCACCCGTCGATTTTCGAGGATCATCGTTTCCACATTGGCCACATTGTCCTCGTTGGTCACGTCTGACGGGCGTCCTCAGCGGGGGTCATCTTCAAGGGACTCACGACCATCGCAGAACTCCATATTCCAGCGAGCAATGGTTGCATAGGAAGGGGCGGTGTCGGTGTACACTGCAACCATGCGTTCATGGATCTCTTTTGCATTCTTGCCTTCCTTGGTCAAAAGTTTGATCACTGCGCGGTGCTCAACCTTCTCCATTGTTGAAAAATTTGTCACTGGCGATCTGCGATCAGCTACTAGTTCTTGAATAGACGAGGCAGGAGCGTGCAGCTGCAGATCCTGACTTGTAATAACTTGTCATAACACCCCCATAAACAGCCATCCACCGCCCTCTGTTTTGGCCTACCGATTCGCAAAACTTATTGACCGCCCCTCGTATTTGCTCTTTTCTAATAACTGCTCAAAAATATACATATTGTCTTTGTTTCTCCCCAATTATTAAATATAAAATCAATAAATAGCAAAGGGTCATTTGGAACGCACACACACACAATATATATATATATATATATATATATATATATATATATATATATATATATATATATATATATATTGATATATATATATTATATATATATATATATATATATATATATATATATATATATATATATATATATATTATATACCTATATATATATATATATATGTATATATATATATATATATATATATATATATATATATATATATATATATATATATAGAGAGAGAGAGAGAGAGAGAGAGAGAGAGAGAGAGAGAGTAACAAGGAAAGAAAGTACCCTAGAAGACCTTACGGTCCATTTAATGAGGGTACCTTTGGACTAGCATTCGAGCGGACCTGTGCTCAAATGCTTTACGTCCTCAAACGGCCATTTTTCAAGACCCTGTCTAGTCTTGACTTGAACTGGTCAACAGATTTACTGTTAACAACTTCCACTGGAAGTGCGTTTTAACTGCCGCAGATACTATAGGTGAAAAATTTTCCACACAGATCGCGGTTGTAACGCTTCAGTTTAAGTTTAAAGCCATGATTTTTTGTTCTGCTCTCAGCAAGTGTGAAAATATCCCTGTAGTCATCATTGTCGAACCCTCGAAGTATTTTGAAAACTTCGATTTGCTGACCACGCAGTCTACGGGTTTCCAATGAGAACAGATTCAATTCCCTTAAACTATCTTCATAAATTTTATGTTTGAGAGAGGGAATTAGTTTGGTTGCCCTCGCTTGCACACGTTCCAATCTCGAGATATCCTTTCGAAATGAAGGACTACAAATTTGTACGGCATACTTTAGGTGCAATCGGCTGAGGGAGTTGTACAGACACAGTACTATCTCCTCGTTCCTGTATCCAAACTGGCGCTTTATATATTCTAACATCCTTTGGGCTTTCTTTGTGCATCAATACACTGCTTCGAGAACTAGAGGTCACTAGTAATAATTACACCCAAGTCCTTCTCAGTGTCTGTTGATTCAAGAGCAGTGCCCTTAAGGATGTACTGAAAATGGGGATTTCGGTGTCCGATATGCATAACTTTGCATTTATTCACGTTGAAAGGCATTTGCCCCGTGTCCGACCATTCCCCTCTCTTCCCAAGATCTTCTTGAAGGCGGGCAGTATTTCCTCCCTTTGCGACATTTATACCAAGCTTGGTATCATCCGCAAATTTAGAAATCTTAGCAACCATGTCACCGTCCATGCCATTGACGTAAATGATGAACAGTAGTGGTCCCAAGACAGAACCTTGAGGGACACCGCTAGTCACGGGCACCCACTAAGACGCCTGTCCATTCACCACCACTCGTTGCTGTCTGCAACTTACCCAGTTCTCTATCCAACTTGCTACGTTTCCATCTACGCCCAGCACACGCACTTTCCGAAGGAGGCGGCGGTGTGGTACCTTATCAAAGGCGTTTTGAAAGTCTAAGTAGATAACATCCACACCCTTATCCCGGGCGTGCTAATTAAAAACGAAATGGAAGAATTCCACAAGATTCGTTAGGCATCACCGGTGCCTTCGGAACCAATACTGGGAACTCCTCAATCGCAAGTTGGACTCTAAATATGACGTCATTTTGTCCACAATGATGCTTTCCATGAGTTTACCGACTATAGAGGTTAAGCTGATAGGTGAGTAGTTTGACGGCTGCCTAGTGTCTCATTTCTTGAAGATAGGAGTCACCTCCGCCACCCGCCAGTCTCTAGGAACGTATCCGGTCCGGAATGACATGTTGAAGATTGTGGCCAGAAGTCGTGACACTTCATCGTGCACTTCCTTCGACACCTCGGGCAGAAACCCGCCTGAGCCAGGTGACTTATTCGTCTTTAGATCATTTATCTTTTTTTCTATATCACCTTTGGTGAAGTCCATTTCCTCCAGCCTTTCGCCCAAGTATGAGTCAGTGGGCTGGGAGATGGGACCAAACTCTTCGGTAAACACTGAAGTGAAGTAGTTCTTCAGGAGGTTAGCATTTTCTGCATTAGAGTGCGTTAATGCCCCCTCCTCATTCACTAAGGGGCCAATCCTACCATAGATTGGTTTACGACTGTTTACATAACCAAAGAACTCATTTGGATTCTCTTTACAAATTTTAGCCACTCGGAGCTCCTTGGCACGCTTTGCCGCCCTTATGCTAGATTTCATTCTCCTAGCTAGCTTACGGTACTCGTCAAAGTTTCCATAAATCTTTGACTGCCCTCAGCAGTTGACCGATATCTCGATTAAACCACTTTGGTTGAACAGAAGAACGACGGAGGCTTTTTCAAAGGGATGAATCGTGATTGAAGATTAATAAACGTAGTTTTGAATCTATTCCACGAATCTTCAACACACTCGCACACTTCTATCCTCGCATCAGTCAGTCCAGCACGAAGGTTGCAAAGTCTGCTCTTCTTAAATCAAGTTTCCTTGAGTCACTAGTCGCATACTCTACCTTGGGGACCGTGACTATAAATCTCACTAGTCGGTGATCACTGCCGCGAGCTCCCCGCCTAAGGAAAGATCCTCAGTATGTTATCCTCAAAGGTGAAAACCTAGTCGACCGTATTAATGCCTCTTGTCTTCTCTTTAACCCATTGAGTCAGGAACTCGTTGTTCGCGAACTCCAGGAGTAGTGCATTCTCGCCACAGGCTTCTCTGGTTTTCCAGTCAACTTGGTTGTTGAAGTCACCCATGACGATGCACACTCTGCCTTGAACTAGTTCACCTAGCAGCCGGTACAGTTTCCTGTCCTTTTCAACGAGTTGGGCAGGGGGTCTGTAAAGCAGCAAGGCTCTGTATTTGGCAGGACATATTTCTAGGTCAACGCCTAGGAGCTCGTGGTCGGATACAATGTTGCAGTTCATAGAATCGATCGTATCCTTGACATACAACATCACACCGCCACCCTTTCTGTCTGGTCTATCTTTTTGGCAGAGTTGGTAGCCGGAAATCGTGAATTCACCTACAAAGTCTCGTTTTGAGGTTTTTACCCACAATTCTGTTATAGCCACCATTCCAGGTTCTTCCGTTGCTACGAGGGCACGAAGTTCAAGAAATTTGTGCCTGATTGACCTCGCATTGAACAGAAGAAACTTCAGGGAGTCCCCAAGTGCAGGACTCCCTATACTCTTCCGTTTCCCGGCTTCTCTGTTTTCATGGTCACACCCTTTTTGACGACCTCCGATCAGGTCGTTTCAGAAGTGACATGGGCGTGCTGGCACACGTCCGCTTTCGCTCTGTTTCAAACGCTCCTTTGGGTGCGTTCCACGACATCTTGAATAAGGTTGGCTAGAAAGGCCCTCCCTTTAAAGGAGAGATGTACCCTATCCTTTTGTTAGAGATCGTCTCTACCGATAAAGGTACGATAGGGGTCCACGAAGAATACTCCCGCCGTGCAGAGATCCGCCAATCCTCGGTTCACTGCGACGTTTCTATCGTGAGCGGTTCGGGATCGACCTTTTCTTAAAAGCACCCCAACCACGTCACGTTTGCAGGTTCTAAACTCTATGTCATCTACGGCTCCAATCACTGTTTGGATGGTATTACCACTGAGGCCCACTTTACCCCCTCTGAGGTAGAGGACGTTGCCACTTACCATTAGAGCGACAACTGAATTATCAGAAATCTCAGCTTTCTCTGCCTTTACTCTGATGTTGTGGTTACCCCATCCTGGCAGGCAGCTTACCTTCACGCTAGTGCGAAGGCGGGCCGCTAGCAGCGGCTTCAGACCCCGTGTTTGCGAGTCACCAATGGAGGTGACCTTCGGACACTTGGACTCTGAAGATGGGGTCTGTCCTTGTGGAAGAGACCTCTCATTTTCCTATTTACTCTCTATATTCTTATCCTTCTTTTTCTTATTCCCCTTTTTCCTTTTGTTTATCCGTTTTTCTTCTATTTTTGGTTCTTTTTTTGTTTAAACTTTATTCTTTTTCTTCTTTTTCTCCTTTTATCGTTTCTTCTTTTTCTTTTTTTTTTCTTGCTTCAGCTGGCTTAACCTCAGATGATGCCGAAATCTCCACTTGGGTAAGAACTACGGCACCAGGATATTCCGACACGTCAGTGGGCGATGCCTCTTCTAGGCATCGAATGTGAGCTGCGTGAAGGGCTTCGAGTTTCTACACCTTTTTTTCGAGAATTTGAGCTCTCTTCTCTGAGGCTCTATAGAGATCTTTCAGTTTCTCCACCTCTCGCGTCAGTATACATGTAGTGCAGATACTTTCCGGGCTGCATTTTGAGTAGCAGCCCACTGGGAAAGTCAACGCACCACTTTTCTAACTGGCATGTTTCACAATTGTGTTTTAGACGTATGGGTCCTTTTTTGCTTGTCATTTTGAGCACTTTCGCTCTCTCTCTGAAAACTCGTGACTTATCAATGATAAAAAGGGGGTTGATGAGTTCTCCACGCGTGACTCGCTCCGGCCTATCCATCGGAGACATTTCGGATCTTTCAGAAGGTACGCTCCATGTGCTGCTGTTCGTCCGACTGAGTCGTCAAACAAACCTCGGCGTGCCGTGGCTCCCAACCAAGCAGCACTGACAGTCCCCGAAGGGGCCATCGATTTCTCACCAGGTGAACAACGGAGAACGCCCGGTACTAAACTCCTACTAGTTCGCTTCACGACGGCCAGGATCTCGGAGCAGCGTTCAATGGATATCCCGCCACACCAAGAGACTCAACCCAAGGTTTTTTATTGGCCTGGCAACCAGCCTGGGAACAAAGAGCCGTCCCCTCGGACCGATGCTACCAGGGAACCCGTCAGCGGTCTCTGGGAATGGTCAATAATTACGCACCAGGGAAGGGGTTAGCGGGGCACTAGCCTCATCCCATTCATCGTGTCCCAACGCCTAGGACACCTCTAGTCCTAGTCTCCCGCAACCAGTGAGCGTCGATTGGGGTTGTTTATAAAGGTTCTAAAACATCTCTTCTGATGCATGAGGTAGCTGCCAGGTCCTTATATGTAGGGTTTCTTCTCAGTTGTTTTTTTTCTTTTTGTATAAGAAGTGGAAGAGATAGAATAAAAATGAAAAAGGAGCAGGATATAGTAGAAAAAAGAAGGACGCACTTAGTCTGGAACCTCGTATCCCACCAAATCGACAAGGGAAGTCCTATCAGGGGTACCCAGAAGAGATGTACTCCTGCCAATATAGCTCGAAAAGTCAAAGGTACACACAAGCTCTCTTCGGGCGACAAGGGGGCGTCACCTCTCCCACTACTTTCTTAAGAGAGAGAGAGAGAGAGAGAGAGAGAGAGAGAGAGAGAGAGAGAGAGAGAAGGAAAATGAAATATTTGTGGTAATAAACTGATGTCTGATTTCAATGAAGAAAATTATGGAAGAGGGAAGAAAAATACCTTAAAAAATATGAGAAGATAAAAGATGCAAAGAATTAATTTACATTTTCCTCCAAACATTATCGCTTTAAGCAATGAATAATGCAATGGAATCATGAGCTCCTTGATCAATGTAATAACGAAAGGGAAAGCCTCGATAATCAAACTTTAAAAAAAAAAGGAAAATAATCACTTAATAAATGTGATAAGAGAGCCAGGCAAAACGTGAGAATACTCTAATAAGAAGAGTATACACGTGAGTGAATGTTCTGGTGTATGTACATAATAGGGTTGGAAGACGGAATAAAAGTGCATTGATTATTATCCGAATGAGTATTTAGAAAAGAGGCTAAGACAACAGCGCATGGCCAGTTCGTTATAGTCAGGGTGAAACTAACCTAACATAACCTAACTCACCTAAACTAACATAACATAAATTAACCTAATCTAACCCAACTTAACCTAACCTCAACTAACCTAACCTAACCTTCAAATAGAAGAATAGGAAATAAAAATTATAAAATGCGACTAAGAATAAGCAGACGATATCGTGTCGCCTATGGGTTCTTTGAAGAGTGTGTGTGAAGTGGCGTGCTTGGGTTTTTATGCCCCTGGTTCGGTGAAATGCTACCACAACTCCCACACCATCGGTCTGGCGGGCTATTCCGGCGTGGACAAAACGGTGATTGGCGGCCGTGTGCTTCATAGCGCCCAAAGAGGAAGATTTTTGTATTTGAATTTGAAACGCAATAACAACGAGGCCGCCTCACTTGGAAGGTTGGTTAGGAGATATATGTCAAGGAGAGTGTTGAAATTGAGAATGAGTAAATGTGTGGATGACATATAACCGCTGATATTCCTGCAAATACCGAAATAATTGACTTATGTGTGTCTTGGATCCGTCTGCTGAGGTGCTTTTTAGTTGCTTATATTTTGAATTTTAACTGTTAAGGATAAGTTAAGATAGAAGTATATAATGTTCACTATCTAAGTTAACCCTATCTTAATTAAAATGTAAAATACAAACGCAAAATTCACAATAGGCGAAGAGCCTCATAAAAGTCAATTGATTGGATGATTATTAAAATGAAAAAAATACTGTTACATTTGTCGTGCTGATTGCAAACCATTTTGTAATGGTATTTTAGGTTAATTTGTCTCTTCCATCATAAACACTGGTCGTTAATTATCCAAAGCACATTTACTTTTGCCTAAATCAACTTCAGCTTTCATCTATATATAAATCCTTTAATATTTTAATCCTATGGAGTTATTTGTTGGTTTTTAAGCCACTAAGTCGTTTTAATTCCTTTAATTTAGAAAGTAATTAGGTAATAAAAAATACTCGATATGAAAGGGTGACGGCTAAAAATGTTGTTTGTATTTTAATTCATTAAATTTCAAGACCAAGTTTTAAGTTTAAATAACCTTCAGGTTAATTCTTCTCTATTTTTTTAACTTCTCTCATTTTATTTGAGAAGGAAGAATTTGAATATAATTTTTCAAAATAGCGTAATTAAATGAAAAATACGTAAATACATACATATATTGAATCACTTCGAAAATCAAATTTAACTAAATGAAGCTTGAACTACACCTATATTCCAATCCTTGTCCTTCCTTCTTAGGTTTAAAAGTCAATGAATTAAAGCCATTTACATCCAAAAAACATTTAGTGGTCAACCAGCATTTGGTCAACCAGCATTCTTTGTTAAAATGTTGCCATTATTTAGAGAAGACGTAAAACACAGCTCGTTAAGGGTTTAAAATTATAATTTCTCCCTCGTCTTACACTTTGATCTGATTTCCTTATCAATTCTATATTTTACGTTAACATTAGGTTCCTCCTTCGTTCTCCCTAAACAGTGTCAGGGATCTTTCGTGATGATTACAAGTCACCTCACATCTTGCTCCTAGACTCGTTGGCGCATCAACCCTTTCGCATTTTCCTACTTTCCCCTTAAAGAAAATCGATCAATAAACGTTCAGATCCATTTTCCGCCGGTCAAGGCAAAGGAGAAAAAGAGAGAGAGAGAGAGAGAGAGAGAGAGAGAGAGAGATAGAGAGAGAGAGAGAGAGAGAGAGAGAGAGAGAAAGAGAGAGATAGAGAGAAAAGAGAGAGAGAGAAAAGAGAGAGAGAGAGAGAGAGAGAGAGAGGTGGGGAGAGGTATATAGCTAACCTCCCCACTCCCCAAATCCAACAAAAGGGATCAAGCAACTTAATAATTCGTAGTAGGCTAAAGGAGAAACTTCTTTACATGGACTACCGGGTGAGAGGATCCTCGGAATAACCGTAAGATTAGACATTAATACTAATCATGCACAAAAGTGAATGTTGATTGATGAATCAACCCGGAATAACCAATTAAGTGGACATTGGTGATTCTAAAATATAATAAAAAGATATAAAAAAATGAAACGATAACCACAATCTTAGCCCCCGACTCACTGAGTCAAACACACACACACACACATACATTTTTAAAAGATATCTACCATCTTAGCTACTGACATACTGAGTCAAACACATACACACAAACACACACACATTTTTTAAATGATTTTACAATCTAATTATTATATAGAACATTCTTGGCAATTAGTAAACTTTTTTTTTTAAAAAGAGCGAAAATTTACATGTTATTAGAAGTTTAATTTAACAAGTTTGACCAAAATTAAGCGCTATTTAATTGAACATAAGAAGGAGAGTGATGTTTAGACGTGAGATGAGACTAGGATGAACAGAATTGGAAGAGGTAATAGAAGGATCTGTAGGGGCTACAACATAATATCCCTCTAATAATTTGGCTAATTGTATCCTACTGCATTCCGAACATTCAAAAATTGAGCTGCTTAAAAATGGACTCCTCAGGGAACGAATTTAGAACGCCCTTATGAGGGGAATACAAGAAAAGGTTCTACAGATCCATTGTGTAGGACTGTATCCACTCTTAATCATGAAAATGTCGTTGAGATTTCCTGATTACAACACACAAGCTCCAATAGAATGACTGATCGTTAAATCCCTTGATCCTGTCTCACTAATACAACCGATCACCTCTCACTCCTGTATATGAGTAATGTTTTTCCATTATGGAATTATGTCCACCATTGTATTTTTTAATATAGGGCTATCAATAATCCTTAATATTTTTAGAAACTAACCTGTTGCTTGTGTTTTCCGGGTAAATAAAGGCAAAAAATTAATAGTTTGGTGCTATTTTTTGTGTGGGTTGGGAGAAGTTTGAAGGGGTGGGCTTGTAGTTCTTTATATGTCTAGTAATAGATACCATCTTTGATAATTGAATTTGGGTTGGCTGTGTCTCTAGTTAAGGTTTCCGGCTTGATAATGTAACTTGATGGGGAAATTTTCAAGATTAGTGATGGGAGGCTTTAGTTGTATGACTAATCCAAAAGTGTGCGCAAATATAATATTTTAATATTCTCTGCGTCGATTATAAATAAACATTCCATTACGATCGGTAATATTTTTAAAAGATCGACGATCATATGTGAATAGGAGAGTTTCGCCAAGAGAAGGGATTTAACAGGTCTTATAGAAGGCAGGAATATAAAAACCTTCTCTTAAGGGACGTTCTAAGAGGAAGTTTCAGGGCTACAAATATATATAAGAGAATGGAGGAAGAGTTCGATCGAATAGGCCCAACCGGTTGCCTTTTGGTAGGAACTAATTAGAGAGGGAAGATAACTTCATTTAGAAATCTGAAGTATGAGGAGGCGAGGTTACAAGCGCAGGAAAGTATATTCTTATTGTAATTTATTTTAAATTTAGTGAGGCAGTAACTAAGAAAATGCAATCTGGAGCCTGTACACGTGGGTGTACGGTAAATGGTTGTGAAGAAACTATATGGTGTGCGAAGTATTTGTAGGTCTATGAAAGGGATCGAATTGTCTTCTATTAAAAAAGTGAATTTTATATATGGATTTAGTTGATTAAAGTACGATAGGCATTTCTTAGAAAATTTCGGAGAATGAAAAGGTATCGTGTCGTCTACGTATCTCCTGTAGAATATAGGACGGAGTTGAAATAGGCCATGCCAATAGATTCCTCCTTTGAGGAAAATATGAAGGCGAATTTTCAAAAATATACATTGATTTGTAGCGAGCAGGATTTGTAGCGAGGAGTTTGGCGGTTTTATAACTAGGGAAGTTATAGGTTGTTAAAATAGATCACAGAGGGACAATCGCATTATTAATTTTAGGGAGGGCGTAGAGTTGGCCATAGGGCGAGTCTGTAGCCTAGATTGTTTAAAAGTTCTTTCGTCAAGAGAGTGCGATTCTATGTGGGAAAAGAAGAAGCCTATTTACTTTATCTTCCAGTCGGTGGGAGAGCTTGGGTAAGTCATCATGGACAGAAACAAATTTTGAAAAATCATCAAAGATGAGGTGAAATTACCATTTATATTATTCTTTGTTCATTATTATTACACCAATAGCTATATCATAGTGGGAAATAATCAGATTTCAGTTGGGAATTTGCGAAACCATTTTAGTTTGTAGAAAATCTCGCGTGCAATATTTGGGTTGAGGGAGATAGGTAGATTCGTTCAAGTTTGAGATTGTAAGTTAGCATGACCTTAGCTAAGTGGGTTTCTACTCTACGTGGACGAGTGTAAGGTAAGTCATTTAATCGATTTGGGACTCTTGTCTTTTTACCTGGGAAGCAAGTTGTGGTGGAGTCATTATGTTGTTTCTTTTGTCTTGCTTTAATTTAAATTCATTTGGTCAAAAGGGAGGAAGAGGTACTTGTTAACATTGAGAATGATAGAGGGATTTTCGATATAGATTAAAGTATATGAATTTTAGAAATGTTTCGTTACTGCTACAGACTTCCACGAAGTCAAGGCTTAAGTCGGCCTTTTCTCGCATGGTGATTGTTGACTCGCTTCTCTATTATATAGAAAAAAAGGTGGCTGGCCATATTTATGACGTGGCAGAGTGGAAGGATGCGTGTCGTCGTGCGTATACGTGGTTTAAGGATAAACCATAAGGTTCCATTTAGGATTAGCATCATAGTAGTTTATTTCTTTTGGGACCGACGTTTCTGGTTGAACCACTTTTCAACGACACACTAAAAACAAAACATGCATAGGAATTTAACTTAGGTCTTAAAAGAATAATAATTAGTTTTGATATTTCTAGGGTGAAAATATGAGTCAAGGAGACATTAAAATGCGAAAATATTTTTATAAATAATTGATAATCGATACGTTTAAGTGATTGTCATTAAAAATCTATAGATTGCTTGGAGAAATAGGATAAAGGAAAATCTAAAATAACAAAATTGTACCATTTTATTGTAAAGGAAAAGGAAAATTATGAATAATCCTTAAAGAAACGTTAAGGTTAACCTAATGCGGGTTTTTTTCCATGGGAAGAAAGGCGAAAAATGAATGCTTCTAAGCGCTATATCTTTTTGGGTGTAAGAGAAGTTTGAAGAGGTGCGGGTCTTAACTCAGCTGTTTACAGTATATGTGAAGTATTAGAGAGAAGGAGCTTGTATCGGAGTTGGGAGTCAGGTTTTTCAATTTAATGGAGAAGGATTCCACTGTTCCGCTGTTCTTAATTAATTCTCTGTGTTCGTCGTCTTTAATTGAAGGAGGGTGTATGTTTACTGTGTCCGTTTTGATCATATTATCTGATATGACCTTGATATCGGAGAAAAGGGAGTTGAATTTGCAATTGAAAAAAAAAATTGGGCCGGGCGTAAAATGGAAGTTAATGATCTTTTGTAATTGTTATATGCAGTAGAAGAAGTATTTTCCAATATTTGCTAATTGAAGTATATGTTTATTGTTAACACGCTTAAGTAGATATTTGGTAAGTCAAGCACTGAATTATGTGAGGCATGGAGAAACTTAGATTGAACAGGGCATTGCTCAATGTATAAGTTATAGAAAGTATTAGAAAAAAACACATTATTTCTAAGTCATTGAATTGAGTTAAGGAAGCAGAGTTGAATTACGTAGTGAAGGATTTACGCTGTTACTTGATTTTGGTTTGATTTTGGTTGCAAAAGAGTTTATGGGCAAAGAGTTTTGCTCTAGTTAGGGAGGGGCAGATGGCGAAAATAAGCATATGGGTCATTATATCAGCTGGAAATATTCAGCAAAAGGCGTTGGAAAGTTGATTGTACCAAATATGGTCAATTCAAGATCAGGAAGTGGAAGAGGAATGGGTAGCATATTTAATAAGGGGAAGAAAAAAGAAGCTCTGACAAAGATTGATGAAATTGAGTTCAGCAATGTAAAAATGAATTATATCAATACTTAAGTTACCAACCACTATGATCAGATATGAGGGATTGTAGTTAGAAATTAGAATGAGGAAGGCCTCATTAAAGCAAGGAATATGAGACAATGGCGGAAGGTATATGTTTAAAATAGTCAGGTTTAATGGGTTAACATATATCAGAACCGATGTTGAGGGAAACTTTATCCAAGGAAAATACAGAAAGAGAAACATTTCTACCTCAGCTGTCTCTAAATATTTGTTAAGGGGTGTAACCAAAAATATGGGGAAAATAAATTTGGCAGAACTAAGTTTAAGTAAGAATTATTATCTCGGGATGCAAATCCATTTAATCCAAGTATGCTAATAATTCATCACAATCTTTGTTGAATGAGCGTAGATTCAAGTGAAAAAGATAATCATTCCTGCTTATTTAGAACGGATGGAGCTAAGAGAGGTGAAGAAAATGAGATAAGATGAATTTTTATTAGCCATTGATTTTATTTTGGAGAACAGCTGCTGGCAAATAGGGGCACTTTGCATTAACTTTCTTTGCATAACGCCCAATGACGTCAGATATTATGTTGGGGTCACAAGCAAAGAGCTAAGGGGCGTTATTGTGTTCGAGCGAGGAGTAGATAATAAATTTCCTTCGTGATGCTATTTTTCATTTGTTAATTTCGAGATCTCTTTCGTTATAGATAATTATATTATTTGATTGATGGAGTTTACTAGATGGTTTCTTGGTCAGGAATCACAGAGAAGAGCTGGTTGGTTTAGTAGAGGAACTCGATGATTCGGGGTTATTGTTAGATAACTTGAAACTTGAAGCTTTATTATGGAGAGCCAAAGATTCAGAGTTGTCATTGTTTTTTGAAAAGTGAGCTATGGTGGTGGGAATAAGAGCTAAGTTATTACCCAATTTGAAGTTAGGTAAGTTAATAGACCTTAGCAAGTCATTTATTACTTGTCAGAACGATCCAAATTGTTCTAACTTTTCAGAAGGATTGACTGCAGAGAATGAATCCTTACTTGCCTAAGTTTGACCTGGACACGGGGAACTCGGTTCATATGATTTAATGGCAAGTTTTATTAGCTATCAATTTCTGAGGAATAGAACAAGATGAGAATAAGAATCTGTGTTGACCACTTTAGTTAACACACTTTCTAGAAGAGTTTCTGCAATCACGATATCGATGGGATAAATAGCTACAGTAAGAACGTATAAGTAGAATTTGTAGACATTCGGAGCTAAGTGTGATCACTTTTATAGTAGCGGGAATAAGTTGAAAGATTAATATATATCACTGGTTTAATATTACTTGAAGGTATATGGAAATGAAATAGAAAAAAACCAACATCGAGTGCAATAATGAGATTTGGATTTTTATTCAGAATATCAGCAATCATATGAATGCCATTATTTTCTTATATTAATTAATTGCAATAGTAAAATAAAAGCGAATGTTTTGATTTAATTTGTCGATGTAGCTGGAAACACATTTTGATGAGTCGAATGAGGGTTGAATGGAAAATTATAGCAATTTTGAGTTCGTCTAAGAAAGCTTATTATACTTAATAATATTATAACACTCAATGTTATTCTTGCGAAGCGCATTTATTATATCAAAGATAGATTTCCTCGCACTTGGTTAAATGTTAGGGGCATAATTTGAATAATTTTGAATTTAGGGAAACGACACCAGCCCCACTTGTAGAGAGGGAAAGAGACCACAAAGGTCGAGCGTGGGACAGTGAAGGTGTAGTCGTACTAGGTGAAAATGCTAAAGTTAGTCAACGCAGGCTAACCTATGCTAGGAAGTTGAATTGCTTTGAGATTTATTCAGTCCAGAAATGGAGCCCGCTAGCGCTAAAAAAAACTATGGGCCTATGGTCGCACGTGGCGAGTCAGGTTTGATCCTGGATGGACAGTGAGGACCTATAAATCAACCCAGCGCAGTAGTGCGCTACGTACGTAATATAGATTAGTACAGGTAAAATAAGCCGTGGCTGATGGAAGAGCCAAGTTTTTGTTCCTTTTCTCTGTTGCTGTCACTCGGGCTATGGTTTGTATAGAAATAACTACCTTAGGGACGTCATCGGCGAACTGCAAGTTCGTCGATTGTTTTTTTCTGAAGGCCGCTAATAGCTAGTATATATACTATAGAGGATATGTCTCAGGCAGCCTCCTTGCGGTACTTCTTTACTAAGTTCAAAAAGCTCAAATCTAGTCTTCTTCGAATCCCTCTGTTGCTATGGGTGCCGTTCTCTATGACCAGGTAGTAGTAGCTCAGGGTTCTGGTCATGGCGGGCGGCACGCCAAGCCTGTGGTTTTTATATTTTAGGTTCGTGAATCAGTACGTCTACTTAGCGGCCGTTATGTTTGGCTAGCATCTCTGTTCCACACTCTTTATGGAATCCATGTTGTTGCTGTGGCAAAAGACCGTGTGTTTCCAAATGGAGCATTAGTCTGATATTTAGGGCTCTCTAAAAATGTTTGACAATGACTTCAATTAGAGATATTGGTCGGAAATTCTTTGGTTTTGGGGCAGTTTCTCCATTTTTGGAGGAATATCATTTTACTATAATTATGGAGTCTGAGAAGTACCTCGCACTCTTTGAAGCGTTGAAGGTGTTATCTTTTGGTTATTTGAATGACTCCGTGGCTATGATGAAGTTTTCTTGCGTTATTACTGATCCGGTGCCCTTTCCTTCATCCGCTGTATTAGTTCTTCGAGCTATGGCACAGTTATTTTATTTATGTCTTGTTGGTTTAGTCTTTTTGTTGTCGAGTAGTGGTATAGGGTTGTCTCTCCTGGTCCATTGTTTAGAAAGTCAAATATTCGTTCTTCATGTTCGTAGTCAAAGTTTTAGCTTTCTTCTGTGGATATTTATAATTCTTTTTTCCATTAGTCTCGGAATATTGGTTCCTTGTCTTTTGTCATGAACTCATTAACTCTCTCTCAGTTTGTTAATTGTTCTCAAAATTTCGTCGGGTCTAGTTCGTTGTCTATTCCTGATATTATTTTGTCTCACCTTAACGCTTTTTCCTTTCACGTCGCTGGCTGGAGCTCTGTTCTGGGTTCTCGCACTTGTCTGGGTCTCTATTGTCGGCCTGATGCAGTTAATTACCTCTTTTATGTCTTTGCAAGTTTTTTATATATCTAAAATCTGCTATATTCATGCAGATTGAGGAAGGGGTGGCGATAGTCTGTTTTGTGGATATATCTTTCGTCGACATCTATGAGAACCGTCACTAGTCACTATGACTGTTCGTATCTGCCCTGTAGGGTATCTTCTTCTAGGCCTTGTGCTAGAGGCCACTGGAAGAGGATGTATTCAAAAACTCACTGGGAACAAGTTTATTTTCGAGCTCACTTAAAATAGGTTTATTCTTAAACTCGATGTGACCAGATTGATTCTAGAACTCACTGACAAACAACTCTTTTATAGCACCAACTGGAATGTGTTTGTTTTACAATTCATTGGATACGTATTTATTCTTGAACTCCCCGGTAACAAGTTTAATATAGAAATAACACTTAATGGATTTATTCTATAACTCACTGTTAACGGGTCTATTCTAGGACGTACTGTAAACGAGTTTAATCTAGAACCTCAAGGTAACCATTTTGATTCTAGAACTCAGTGACGAGCGGGTATTTTCTAGAACTGACTGGAGACGGGTCATTCGAAAACTCATCAAGCATGTGTTTATTTTAGAATTCACTGGATACGTGTCGTAGGGTGACCCACACCTGATATCAGTTTAATACATATGATATAGATGTCGTAGGGTGACCCCACACCTAACACCAGTTTAATATAATATAGATATTACTATATGTCGTAGGTTGATGTTAGAACCCAACCCTTTTCAAAATTCCTCAGCCCGAGGGAGAGAGGCCTATGAAGTGATTAGTCTATTATGAGCGTGAGTCAAATTATAAATACAAATCAGAGTACAATTAAGTTTAAGAGTGCATTTAGGTTGGCCATGCTTAGCTTATCTTGGAAAGGTTCTGGGGTAATAGAAACGGAGTACAAAAATATACTTTACCTTTATGTAGATAATATATTTAAAAAATTAAAAGGGTTTTAATTAAGTTATATAAACATAAGAGACGTACACGAGTCTCAGCTTCCAAGAGCTACCTGGACGGGGTCGACCGCCGTACACTAAACGGACAATGGCAAATGGGACGCTCAAATGACCTTGGCAACACGCGAAAAGCCAAATAACGGGGGCTTAAAAGAAGGGGGGCTTGCACAGGGAGGTTGCGCATTGCGGTTGCCTCGAAGATTTGGCTCGAGGGAGTAGTCCTGCCTTGTTAGAGAAGGCATAGAGTCCATAACAATAGCCTTTTTACAAACTACTATTACACGAGATGAACTCAGATCTTACCTTAGGGTTTAGAATACCGAATCGAGAATTTGACCCGTCGGGTTCAAGTAACGGGTACTAATGAGTACGGGATTGACTATCGCGAGTTCTAAAGGAATACACGGAGATCGAAAGGTTCTACAAAGATTCATGCGGAACTAACAGGAAAGAGAGGATGGGAGATACTCGTTGATACTCGGGACACAGACGGTTATTTACTGCTGTCCTAGTCCGCGTCATACATTTTATAGGGGTAAGATGGAGGGGCTTTTCCCCGCGCCTGGAGGAGAAGGTTACAGTGGACAGACGCTTCGCTGGGCAAGGTGAACTTTGTCGTGTTCCCGCCGTCGCAGGATAATCCAAGGCGGGACCCTTTCTGCTCTTAAGCACATCATCTCAGGCTTCCACGATGTCAGGCCTTCAGCCCATCACGACCTTCGAGCTTTCGTGCCTCGTTACCATGGATTAAAAAGGGTCGCGTAGGTGTGTCCTCTTTATCTCTCTTTGAAAGAGCCGAACGCGCGCGTTTCTCCCTCCCCACCTCTCTCTCTGACAATACGATTTATTCGAGAACTCCCCGGGAACGGGTTTAATCTAGATCTCACTGGAAACGGATTTATTTTGGACATCACTATTAACGGGTTTATTGTAGAACTTTCTGTGAACGGGTTTAATCTAGAACTCACTGGAAACGGATTTATGCTCGAACTCACTGTTAAAGGGTTTATTATAGAACTTATTGTTAACGGGATTCTTCTAGACCTCTCCTTCCATATAGGTCTTATTAAAGTAAAGGGTGGGGGATGAAACTAAATGATTATTTCTATTAAGTTGCTAAGAAATTAATCTCGTTTTCAGAATACAAATGAAGAGACGTTGAATCATTTTTCCTCCCTCAGCCTTGCAGGTTGCGTGAAGGAGTTAAAGGTGAACGAAAGGAGTCTTGGCATCAGAGATCCAAGAGTGACCCAGGGTATTGGAGCAGATTGCAGATGGGCGTACCCCTGCCTCAAAAATCACTGTGTAAATGGAGCCTTCTGCATCCAAGAGGGAACCAACAACTCTAGATGCGAGTGTGATTTACCACTCTGGGTTTGGCCAGATTTTACCACCGGATATTCAGGCTCCACGAAGACAACTTTACCTGTTGAAATGGAGGTAGTGATAAGTCCCTGCATTTCTGAAAAATACCCACCCCCCCACACACACAAAGTTGTCTACACCTAAATAACTTTAGATTCCAATATGCAAACCCATGTTCAGGAACATTAAAGGGAAAATTAAGTAATATTCTGAGCAATTTATAATAATTTGCAGCGTGTTACTATGAATACGGAAATGATAATTAACTCTACTTTGAAAGATAAATTAATTAATTATTAGCGTCATCCGCCCCTTTCCTTTGCTGGACCCCCGAACAGATAATAAAACCAACATAAAGATCCGTATGACAATCGCTCAAGTTCGAGACGACGATTGTAACCAAGTCTTCAGTGATATAAAGAATAGTAGTATTGCGCTTTGCTACTCTCAGGGATGGTTGTAAATTGTATCAAATATAATTACGGCCTCTAAATTATCGTCGTCTATCAGTCGTTTTTTAGGTAGGCTGAATGTATGAATGAGGAGAGACACGAGATACTTTTTACTCCTTCTTTTTAACTGATTTATGGAACAGAAAGACAAGATGAATTCCATCATTCATCCCTCTTTACTTCTCTTCGTCTCTCGAGCCCAATGTGGCTCTACAACTGCTACTTGGAGCTTTACAAAGCTCCTTTTCGGTTACGTGACCGGGTTCTTATCTGGTGTTGGTACAATTCCACTCCTTTCAGTTCTTAATTGTTTTGGTTCAACAACGTTCATTGTACATTCCTAGTTATTTTAAATTCCATTTACCATAATCTTTTGTAAGTATCTATTTACTCTACTATTTTTTGCTCCTGTAGTGATCCAAGGACCCATCCAAATCGACCCATCCAAATCCCATGAGTGCGACCCATAGCTGCAACTCCCTGTCGAGCTGGCGAATAACTATGTTGAGGTAGGGCCGATATATATATATATATATATATATATATATATATATATATATATATATATATATATATATATATATATATATATATATATGGAGGGGATTTGATTAGCCGAGCGGTGTGGAATAGGGCGAAAATAGGCTCAGTTGACCTCTCATCGTCTGCGTTACCTAATGAGGAGGTTAAGCTAATGAGAGAAGGGGGAAAAATCGTTACCATGAGTACGCGGGCAAATAACAAAAAGCGACTGCAGATTGGCCTTTGATTAGATTACTTAGCTATGGCTGAATGCTGTTCTGGGTTATTTAAAAGAGTAGTACAAAATAATATTTAATAACACAACAAAAGAGGGGTAAATATTTACGCAAATGAAATGAAATTGGAATATGCAAGACTTTGGGGTACTCGATAGTCTGGCAAAAAGGGACAAGCTAATGAGCTTAAAGCCGGTAAATGACCAAACTCGGATTGAGTCTTCAAAGGCTGCTCTGAGGCGAAATACAAGTAAATCTTTATGGGATGACCGGATTAAAAGGGATGCGCACGCGTCGACGCCTTGCAGAATTTAATGATTGGGTGACAAAGGGAAAGGGCAATTCGAGAAGGGGAATTGCAGGAGGTTGAGATTTACCCCGGAATACATTGAAAAGAGAGTACTTGCGCTGGTGAATGAGAACGGCCATTGCGGAGAAATCGCGAATTGACTGGGGCGGAGTTCCGACGGCAGTTTCTTGCCTTTGCACTCGTGTAGACGAAAACGGTGCCAAATCTAGAAGTGACGTGTCTCTTGCGTGATAGCAAGCCGCTACTTACTTGACCCGGCTGAGCCTGGCGTTGAATACCGGCTGACGATGGTGTGAAATCGCCTCCAGCCACGGAGGGGATTTTTCCAAAGTAAACACGAAGCTGGGGAATGGACGTCTTCCAGCCAAGATTTGCGATAATAGATGTCTTTCCTCGCTCTCACATGCTTCAAGATTGTAGGCGGGAGGCAAGATTGCCTCAAGTCTTGGTGGGAAACCTCTATGAGTAAACACAGCTGCGTTCTGAAAGCCTCTTCACTTGATTCTTAAGCCCGTTGTCTCGTCCTCTGATCTCGTGTTTGAGAGCCACGTGGGTTTCTGGGGTACACCTGGGGCTCATTGACTCTATTCTTTCACAAACTATTCACTATCAGAATAGTTTATATCCTTGGATACCGTGCGCAAGTTCACCATGTGACCCCCTTCTGCATCAGAACCTGAAATCTATCTTTGGTAGAGAACCAAAGGTCTCATAATTTTCTAACGGGAGCCTTTCGGCTGATGTAGCGGATCTTGCCTAGAGTAACAAATTGACTTCTTCAGCCCAGTAATAGCGACTGCTGCCATAATTCTAATTTGCACTTTGTAAAGTGGTGTCGTATACAAAGGACATGCAAGACTATTTTCTTAAGGATATTACAGTGAGAGGTCACATTTTCGCGAGTGATCAAAGATAAGAGAGGGGTCTCCTTGCCCTCACCCGGATAATCGTTGTCACTTTCGACCTAGAAAGGTTTTCTGAGTCGGTACGGGCTGGATAGCATTGTTACATTGTGAAGACATGTACGTTTATGGCAAATATGTTGTCTCTATCATCGCTTTGATCATACATATCGACGTGGAATGAAGGGTTAATATTAGATTTGATTATTCTGTTGCAAGTTCATGCATGATGAACCTTTCTCGTGCACGTCCTAATGCGTGAATTGTGGTGAATCACAACCGGCTTCCTCTAAGCACTGCGATTCAAATCTATTCGAAAATTTCAGTGTCTTCTTCAGCCATCAACGGGTCTAATTTAACAGGCGACTGATCTCAATAGTGTCTATGCCAACAATACACTTTACCCTTTTGTATTCAGGGTTATGAACTTCTTTGATAGTTAAGTGTAATTCTCGTGACGGTGCTACCAATATATATCTCTAGGACGCAACGGAGGATAGCAACTTCAAATAATTGTCTCTAGGTTTCTACCTCTAAAGTTTTCACAGAAACGGGAGCAATAACATTATACTTCTTATGGCATACATCAACTCACATTTGAGCAGAGTCGGTTTACGGTTTACAGAAATGGCTCTAACTACGAATGAAGTGGTGGCTTCTACCCTATCCCCGAATTTTGTCTTTACGGCGAGGCGTTGAAATTTCTGCATTCATTTCGTATGCAGTAGCCATGACGCTGCAGCACTGTGTGCCGAGATCGACTTCATCTGGGCCCTTGTACATATAGAGGTTGCTTGGAACGAACATGGTGAGCAATATGTCAGGTTGTCTGCTCAAACGAAAATAGGGAAGCGGATTTCACTTTTACATGCACTAAATCCATAGCGGGGATCAATATATCACTTTAGGCTGCATTGCAAAGAGGATGGAAGACGGTGTTATGCAAGTTAATTGTCATTGCACCCCATCTATTCCAGTGTATCTATCCACTAAAGGCTCGAATGTATCAAGTCGTCTCCATATCAGAAACTCTCGCGGGCAACAGCGCAATCTGATAACGAAGACAGTTTGGTGGCTTAGAATCTGCTAGTTTTTGGTTGTGGCCTAGTCTGAGTGACTTTCGTGCCCAGTACCTCTCTCGGTACTGGGACAACTGGAGTTTTATCGCTTGTCTCTGGTGCTGTGGGAGGGTGGCCTGAATTCCAAGTTGTGGTCGAGTGGAGTATTTGGAAGAGACGCCGTCTCCCACACTATTTATTTTTTAATTTGCTGCCTGTCATATGTTTCTTTAAGGGAAGCAAACCTCTCTCTGAGCCCCTGAGGTCGCCTCTACTTTGTTTTGGTGGTTCTTTTTTCAACTGTTATTATTTCTTCCTAACGAGTTGTCAACGTTTTCTTCATTGTTATTTGAAATTAGCTTGTTTTATGTTTTTCTTGTCTTTTTTTTTCCGCGGCTGTGCCCTTGTCAGTGACCCCCAGTCGATGGCTACAAAAATGAAAACGCCCTCTCTATCCTTCGTTCTCTCCATCCATCTCTCTTTCTCAGTCACTTCTCTTCCATCATTTAACTGTCTTTCCCTTAGTATATGATCTTCAAAATTCACCCCTATATTTCTTCTTTATTATTATTACCTCAATGGAAGCGCTCTTTCTCCCGATCGGCGTTACTTAGCTACATTGGTTATGGCTGACTACCAGCTGGAATCATTTTTCAGGTCGAATTGGCGTTAAATACTATATGCTCTAGCGAGCAGTGGTTCGGATCAACCTTAAATTCTAGCTCTTCTGTGAGAGAGGATACGGTATTGTTGGGACTTCCTTCCTCCCAGGAACCACGGAGGGGGCGGGATCCTCGTAACAGATAGGTCATAGACTCCAAGACGAAAGCGATTATGGAAGAGAGAATGGCTTCTCAGAGTTCACGGAATCTCATTGGTTCAACTTCCCCCATGAAGAAGTAGGAGACAGATCCTCCTTCGATTCGTATTTTTTTAATAACCCAAACAAATTTACCATATATACCATCCTACTTAAAGTATTCCTTTCTAGGTACTAAACTTAACACCAGTGGAAGTTCTAGAAGGAAACCAGGTCTTAATTACTGCCAATTACCTCAACATGGCGTTCGATTACCATAAGGTAAGTAAGTCATCGATGCACAACTGAAGATTAGAAGAATTACTCTCACTTGTCTTGTCTAATATATGAGTACTAATATTTTTCGTCTAATTATGGATTTAATATGTACATTATTATTATTATTATTGTTAGTACTATTACGATACAGTTTAGCTCATTAGAATCACCATTTCCATTATAAAGGAATTTAAGTTACATGTTGTAGCATCCCATGCTTTGGATCCCACGGAAAACTGGGGGTCCCACCGAGAAAGAACTGCTTCAAAATACAAAAACAAATCAGTAGTAAAACTCGGACCAGAACGAAAAATATTACATAATTATTATTATTAATGAGACTTTCATTATCGGTATGGATTCAGAGTTAATAGAAAAAATAAGGAAGTTAAAATGAAGCGGGCACATGCTTAATTAACAATTTTATGGCAGGCGAGATGAAGAAGGTAAAATGAAGAGACATGTTTAATTTCCACATTTATGGCAGGCGACATACGAAGTTAGAGGAGGCAGGAATGTGCTTACTTACCACTTTTATGGCAGGCGACATAATGAAGTTCAAGGAGGTAGGAACGTGCTTACTTATTACTTTTATGGCAGACGACATAATGAAGTTAAAGGAGGCAGGAACGTGCTTACTTACCGCTTTTATGGCAGGCGACATAATGAAGTTAAATGAGGCAAGAACGTGCTTACTTACCGCTTTTATGGCAGGCGACATATGAATTAAAGAGGCAGAAACGTACTTACTTACCACTTTTATGGCAGGCGACATATGAAGTTAAAGGAAGCAGGAACGTGCTTACTTACCGCTCTTATGGCAGGCGACATATGAAGTTAAAGGAGGCAGGAATGTGCTTACTTACCGCTCTTATGGCAGGCGACATATGAAGTTAAAGGAAGCAGGAACGTGCATACTTACCGCTCTTATGGCAGGCGACATATGAATTAAAGGAGGCAGAAACGTACTTACTAACCACTTTTATGGCAGGCGACATATGAAGTTAAAGGAAGCAGGAACGTGCTTACTTACCGCTCTTATGGCAGGCGACATATGAAGTTAAAGGAAGCAGGAACGTGCTTACTTACCGCTCTTATGGCAGGCGAAATATGAAGTTAAAGGAGGCAGGAATGTGCTTACTTACTGCTTTTATGGCAGGCGACATAATGAAGTAACAAGAGGGAAAGTCCCTTCAATGACCTGCGGCGTTTTGTGATAAGATGATAAATGGTTATTGCATTGATGGTTTCCCATGGTTCAAATCACTTACGAGTGCCTTTGAATGGCGCAATGAGGCTTCTGCCACTAGACGGCGCCACCCAGAGCCAAATCCAATGGCATATTTAAAATCTCCAGGATGAATAACCTTATGTCCCATGGCCATACGGATCATTTCATGGCTCTAAATGGGTACAATTGAACTTTACTCCTTTTGAAAAAAAGCGACGCCTAGACCTGGCGCTTCGCCGCAGGTAAAAAGAAGCAGGGACATGCTTAATCGCCATTTTTATGGCAGGTGCCACATCTGTGTAAGTTCTCTTTCATATTTGGCCTTTTAAATTACCCCATATTCTGAAAACCTATATAATTAATATATGGAATTAATTTATTTCCATATAAATTAAAATATATGAAAAGGAATGTGTTGCCTGGAAGAATAAATGATCGCCATAGTTAAAAATTAACCACCTACAGTCTTATTTTTTTAAAAAATGGACCATTTTGGGGGGTATTTTGCTCGTTTTGAAACCCCCCTCCCACACATTTAAACTTTTCTTTTTGAACTTCATTGCCCATATTTCAGAACGAAAACACACGTAGTCAGTTCATTTTACGAACACAACACATTCAGACAATAAAAATACATCCTGAAAAAAAGAAAGAAAAGAAATTAAAATAAAACTCACGTATAAAGTGATAATTTAAATCCTTTCTGCTTTCCCCATTTAGAGACTCAAATTTTTTATTTCTAAAAAAAGGTGAGACGATTTTTAAAAATGGAAGCGTCAAAAGATATTATGACGTTGTTGCAGATCACATCTTTGTTCCCTCCTTCCACTACTTTGTTTTGGTGGTTCTTTTTTCAACTGTTATTATTTCTTCCTAACGAGTTGTCAACGTTTTCTTCATTGTTATTTGAAATTAGCTTGTTTTATGTTTTTCTTGTCTTTTTTTTTCCGCGGCCGTGCCCTTGTCAGTGACCCCCAGTCGATGGCTACAAAAATGAAAACGCCCTCTCTATCCTTCGTTCTCTCCATCCATCTCTCTTTCTCAGTCACTTCTCTTCCATCATTTAACTGTCTTTCCCTTAGTATATGATCTTCAAAATTCACCCCTATATTTCTTCTTTATTATTATTACCTCAATGGAAGCGCTCTTTCTCCCGATCGGCGTTACTTAGCTACATTGGTTATGGCTGACTACCAGCTGGAATCATTTTTCAGGTCGAATTGGCGTTAAATACTATATGCTCTAGCGAGCAGTGGTTCGGATCAACCTTAAATTCTAGCTCTTCTGTGAGAGAGGATACGGTATTGTTGGGACTTCCTTCCTCCCAGGAACCACGGAGGGGGCGGGATCCTCGTAACAGATAGGTCATAGACTCCAAGACGAAAGCGATTATGGAAGAGAGAATGGCTTCTCAGAGTTCACGGAATCTCATTGGTTCAACTTCCCCCATGAAGAAGTAGGAGACAGATCCTCCTTCGATTCGTATTTTTTTAATAACCCAAACAAATTTACCATATATACCATCCTACTTAAAGTATTCCTTTCTAGGTACTAAACTTAACACCAGTGGAAGTTCTAGAAGGAAACCAGGTCTTAATTACTGCCAATTACCTCAACATGGCGTTCGATTACCATAAGGTAAGTAAGTCATCGATGCACAACTGAAGATTAGAAGAATTACTCTCACTTGTCTTGTCTAATATATGAGTACTAATATTTTTCGTCTAATTATGGATTTAATATGTACATTATTATTATTATAATTGTTAGTACTATTACGATACAGTTTAGCTCATTAGAATCACCATTTCCATTATAAAGGAATTTAAGTTACATGTTGTAGCATCCCATGCTTTGGATCCCACGGAAAACTGGGGGTCCCACCGAGAAAGAACTGCTTCAAAATACAAAAACAAATCAGTAGTAAAACTCGGACCAGAACGAAAAATATTACATAATTATTATTATTAATGAGACTTTCATTATCGGTATGGATTCAGAGTTAATAGAAAAAATAAGGAAGTTAAAATGAAGCGGGCACATGCTTAATTAACAATTTTATGGCAGGCGAGATGAAGAAGGTAAAATGAAGAGACATGTTTAATTTCCACATTTATGGCAGGCGACATACGAAGTTAGAGGAGGCAGGAATGTGCTTACTTACCACTTTTATGGCAGGCGACATAATGAAGTTCAAGGAGGTAGGAACGTGCTTACTTATTACTTTTATGGCAGACGACATAATGAAGTTAAAGGAGGCAGGAACGTGCTTACTTACCGCTTTTATGGCAGGCGACATAATGAAGTTAAATGAGGCAAGAACGTGCTTACTTACCGCTTTTATGGCAGGCGACATATGAATTAAAGAGGCAGAAACGTACTTACTTACCACTTTTATGGCAGGCGACATATGAAGTTAAAGGAAGCAGGAACGTGCTTACTTACCGCTCTTATGGCAGGCGACATATGAAGTTAAAGGAGGCAGGAATGTGCTTACTTACCGCTCTTATGGCAGGCGACATATGAAGTTAAAGGAAGCAGGAACGTGCATACTTACCGCTCTTATGGCAGGCGACATATGAATTAAAGGAGGCAGAAACGTACTTACTAACCACTTTTATGGCAGGCGACATATGAAGTTAAAGGAAGCAGGAACGTGCTTACTTACCGCTCTTATGGCAGGCGACATATGAAGTTAAAGGAAGCAGGAACGTGCTTACTTACCGCTCTTATGGCAGGCGAAATATGAAGTTAAAGGAGGCAGGAATGTGCTTACTTACTGCTTTTATGGCAGGCGACATAATGAAGTAACAAGAGGGAAAGTCCCTTCAATGACCTGCGGCGTTTTGTGATAAGATGATAAATGGTTATTGCATTGATGGTTTCCCATGGTTCAAATCACTTACGAGTGCCTTTGAATGGCGCAATGAGGCTTCTGCCACTAGACGGCGCCACCCAGAGCCAAATCCAATGGCATATTTAAAATCTCCAGGATGAATAACCTTATGTCCCATGGCCATACGGATCATTTCATGGCTCTAAATGGGTACAATTGAACTTTACTCCTTTTGAAAAAAAGCGACGCCTAGACCTGGCGCTTCGCCGCAGGTAAAAAGAAGCAGGGACATGCTTAATCGCCATTTTTATGGCAGGTGCCACATCTGTGTAAGTTCTCTTTCATATTTGGCCTTTTAAATTACCCCATATTCTGAAAACCTATATAATTAATATATGGAATTAATTTATTTCCATATAAATTAAAATATATGAAAAGGAATGTGTTGCCTGGAAGAATAAATGATCGCCATAGTTAAAAATTAACCACCTACAGTCTTATTTTTTTAAAAAATGGACCATTTTGGGGGGTATTTTGCTCGTTTTGAAACCCCCCTCCCACACATTTAAACTTTTCTTTTTGAACTTCATTGCCCATATTTCAGAACGAAAACACACGTAGTCAGTTCATTTTACGAACACAACACATTCAGACAATAAAAATACATCCTGAAAAAAAGAAAGAAAAGAAATTAAAATAAAACTCACGTATAAAGTGATAATTTAAATCCTTTCTGCTTTCCCCATTTAGAGACTCAAATTTTTTATTTCTAAAAAAAGGTGAGACGATTTTTAAAAATGGAAGCGTCAAAAGATATTATGACGTTGTTGCAGATCACATCTTTGTTCCCTCCTTCCACTACTTTGTTTTGGTGGTTCTTTTTTCAACTGTTATTATTTCTTCCTAACGAGTTGTCAACGTTTTCTTCATTGTTATTTGAAATTAGCTTGTTTTATGTTTTTCTTGTCTTTTTTTTTCCGCGGCCGTGCCCTTGTCAGTGACCCCCAGTCGATGGCTACAAAAATGAAAACGCCCTCTCTATCCTTCGTTCTCTCCATCCATCTCTCTTTCTCAGTCACTTCTCTTCCATCATTTAACTGTCTTTCCCTTAGTATATGATCTTCAAAATTCACCCCTATATTTCTTCTTTATTATTATTACCTCAATGGAAGCGCTCTTTCTCCCGATCGGCGTTACTTAGATTGGCCTAAGGGGCCAGATGTGAGTGGAGGGAGGCTGGTGCATGCTGTGGGAATTTCATAGCACCCACTGTACTGGCGGTGCATGTAATGGGAGGGCGAGGGGTCAATTTCAGCTTAGTTTCCTCTGACTTCATCCGAGTGGGGTGGTCTCACACCAAGATTGCCTTCTAGTGTGGTGGTCCCACACCAGGATCTGATCCGAGTGGGGATGATTTAAAAGTATTAAGAAATGGGTTGACCTCACGCGGGCTTGACCTTGATGGCTCTAAACGTATTTCTATACATTTATCCTTCCAGATTCCCCGAGATGCAAGAAAAATAGTACTATTAATAATAATCCCCATCCCCCACTCAAAAAGGGAAATAAAGCTCAAAATTTGATCCCTGGTCAATTTTCTCCGAGTGGTTCTTGAATTTTGTGAGACACAAAAAGTGAGAAGAAAATGACTCGATTTAAAAATATATTTTTCGAAAATCGGAAACAGAATGCAAGAAACATTACTATTTAGGAGGCATACCAACGAGGGTATCGGTCAAAGTTTCTGATGCAAAGGTATTAAAGGAAGAGGTGAAGTAAATTGGAAGTGGAAGTGTGTGGAATACACATAACCAATTAATTGATGGATGAGTCTGGTGAAAAGGGCGAGCAACACTCTGAACCCGCCTGCAACCCGCGTCGAAGGCGGGTCCATCGTTGACAAGGAAGGAAAGAAGCAAACAGGTTCAGTGTCCGTTGCTATGTTCTTGTTCCTTCAACTGCACCTAACCAAAGGCATCCCGGGATTGCTTAATTTAGTACTATTGGGCCATATTTAGTACTTTCTAGAACTTTTTAACCTTTGAGAGTTAACGATAAATTTACAAATGTAAATTTCTGATCAAATGATGATTTTTAGTCTCTTTTTATTCCATGCACTCAAATGTTAGGAAATTAATTACTTATTTTTTAAAAAAATGGCAAGGAATTACAACCTATTTATCAATAATAATGTAATCACCATTATTATCAATGACTTCAGGCCAAAGGGGAGGCAAATTTTCGATTGCTTGTTTTAAAAATTTCGGAACGTTTTAAAAAAATAAATAAAAGACCGTATTCAACGTTTCTCGGAACCAAAAGTTCTAGAACTTATAAAATGCTCTAGTAATCTTAATGATTGAAATAAGTGATAATTCCAGTGAGTTTAGTGGATAGCAACTAACACATTTTCTGTTTACCAAAGCTGGACCTCTCTCAATGCCATCTTTGTTTACAAGGTCAACTTGCTGGAAATAAACATCTCCATTAAAGCTCTTTCCATGTTCGAGTAATTTATAAAGGATAATAAATACCATATGTGTTGCCCTCGAACGCATATCAAGGTTTTTTATGGATGAAGTCCGGGGCTTAGTGGTGTCCCCAGTTTCTCATCTTCTGATAACCATTCTTTTTCGTTTTATTTTTACATGTATCATCTATGTACATATTTTTCGTCCCCTTCAGCAATGCGAGACAGAAACGAGTGGTTTTTATTGCTGGTAAATAGAGGGTTGCGGATGGGAAGTCGTTGAGTTTGGTTCACAAACTTGAGCTCATGAAGAAGCCAAATTTCCTTTTTGCATCTTTTCCCAATTCGCCGCCAATGGTCGTGGACATTTGAAGATGACACATTCAGTTTTTGCGCCAAATCTCTAAAAGTTTGCCGAGGAACTGATTCACCAGTTTCTTTCAAAAGACTTTCATCCAATGGGGTTTGTCTTCCAGAACGAGGCCTATCAGAACGCTCACGATAGCTCCGTTTTGAACTATTTAAACCACAGCTACCATTTAGGATCCTTCAGGATAGAGCCCACAATATTTTTTCTTAATTACCAGGGAACTATTACTAAATTTTCGAAATTTAGAGAGAAAGCAATGCGGAATATGTTGCTCTTTAAAGTCTATATAATCTATTGTTTTATACTCTGCAAAAGGTGTCAGGTTTAGCAACGGCTAGCATGTCGCAGCAGACATCTGAACGATTGCTAGCTTTCTCAGCCCTAATACCAGCAGTAGGCTTTGTGAATATCTCTCTCTCTCTCTCTCTCTCTCTCTCTCTCTCTATATATATATATATATATATATATATATATATGTAAGGAGGCCATTTTTTATAAAGGATTGGTTATATTCAACAGAGGTAGAGGTATTGTTTAGCTTCAGGAGCAATTTTTAATTTCCATAAGTGACTATTTCTTGGGGGGAAAAAGATTTATTAATTGCCGAAGGCACCTTTCGACCTAACTAGTCATCTCCTGGGGCTAAAATGAAAAATATTAAGAAATTCAGCTATATAAGTACAAAATATCTGTAGATACTATACAAACCTACATATTCAATTCTTCTATATTCATCATTTTTTTTTTACATATTACTCCAAACAAACTTAATCCGGGAGACGCCCTTGCTCGTATGAAGACCCTGCCCCCCCTAACTGCTTTGTCGGGTTGGATATTCTTCTACGGTCACAGGGAGACGACATGAACAATTTTGGCGGACCCGACTCCACCTGTGAGCCGGTTAGATTAGGTTGGGTATATTAGATCACATAAGAACAACTCTTAATAAAATGGGATCTTTTTAACAATATGGGTCACAATTGACCTATTCGAAAAATTAGGGCACTGAGTTTGTCTAGTTTGAAGATTAGTGAAGATTAGGGTGACCCAATTTATTCGAACCAACGGGGTTGATAATGAAATAGCCTTAACATCATTTCTGAAGGGGAGGTACGCAACACTGGCCCCACTCATTTTAATCGAGCTATTTTTAAATTGACTTATTTTATAAACACGGTTTCGTGTTTGTTCATTTGAAGGATATAGATCGAGGGGTTGCATAGAATCGATAGTCTTTTTTAAAGCTCTATAAAATGTTCTGCCTTAATAATGTTTATGATATATATATATATATATATATATATATATATATATATATATATATATATATATATATATATATATATATATATATATATATATATATACAAAGAAAGAGCAAATACAAGTTTTGTGTGGGTGATAACAATAACCACCACAGGGCTTTCGCCATATTTTTATTTTCTGCCTTTCAAATACAAATAAATTTGAAGACAGAAAGAAAGATGCAGAAACCTGTTGTAGCTGACTATATATATATATATATAATACAAGAGAAATAAGAATTGGAGGCGAATGAACAAATGAGACAAGAAACCGGAGTTTTTTAGAGGCAAGAGAAAGGGACATTAAAGGAACCCAGAATCAAAGAGAGAAAGGGCGGCACAATGAAGGCCATCCTTTAGCGAGAAGACAGAAATAACGCCAGGGGAAAAAGTTTTTGAAAATTCCTGGCCGGGTTTCGAACCCTGGTCTGCTGATTGCCGGTCAGATGCTTTACCGCTAAGCTACCATGCTCAGTAACTATATTCCGCCCAAAGCGTTACCCCATCAAACCCAGTATCTCCCTAACCTAGAAACCTCCACGGAATTTTTATATCACATCCTCTTACCCGCTCACAATTTTAAGGCTCATTGTCCATGTCACATACAAAGAAAGAGCAAATATATATATATATATATATATATATATATATATATATATATATATATATATATATATATATATATATATCACTTGTTAGGGATATTCTTCACATGGAGTCTTGTGGAGGAGAAAGATTCTCTATTTGGCCACACAGGAGAGAAGAGGGGTTATTCCTCACCTTGTATGATCTACTGCCCTCATTGGTTTGACCCTGCAGTGTAAACGAGACTGGTGGAGAAAAAAGAAGACAAACTCGATCTATAGATGTCGTCTCTTACCACTTGCCTTCAGTGGTTCTCTTAAATTTGCTGGGTTGAAACCCGGGAATTATTTCCCTAATATTCAAAATAAATCACTTTTCCTTCTGATCTCCTCTGACACTTCTGAATCAATGCGCGAAACTAAGTGAAGTTAGGGGATGTGAAAAAGTGAACTAGGTGTTTGATTGGAGTAGGAATTAGAAGAAAAAATTTATGGGTTAGGGGGCAGAGATGGGAAGCGGATTTGGTCCTGGCCCCATTATGCAAATAGAGTTCCCTTAGGGAGGGAATGGGGGCATTTTAGCTAGAGTCAAATTTGTTTGCTTTTCTTTGATCTTTAAGCCGCAAATCCTCGGTTATTGGCAAGTCTCGAAGCGGCTTCAATAGGGCCTAATATGCATGCGACAAGAAACCATTTGACTCCTCTCATAGGGGTTTCCCCTGCAGGCTGTTGCAACTGGTACCTGGGATACACCCCCCTTTTCCCCCACTAGTCTCAAACAAGATTGAGACTACCCCGGCTTTACTCCTTCTAGATATTTCGATTTTACCCTAATATATCCACTTTCTTTACAAGCCTCTTCCCACCATGGCCGGCAGCTGATTTTGTAGGCTAGTCGCCAACCAGCTTTCTTGCATTCGACCCTGGTCGAGGTCCAAGAGAGGCGGGGTGGTTCATCCCTCCCTTTTGCTTCCAGTTTGGGGAAGGTGATTAAACTGCTGCATTCTTCCTCCTTCCCTCCTACATCTTTGTCTTCTCACCCCCAAAGGGATGTCAGGTACAGTAGGCGATCAATGATAGAGCCGACAGCTTGAACTCTGTCTTCCCTACTGGCCACAACAGGCGGAATTTACCTTCCCTTCCCCAATATTTTGCTGGAGGGTCCTTGGTTATAGGTCTTTCACACAGTTTCACACTCCTAACTTCCCCCCTTTTTTAGATTTCCCCTTACAACAATATTTGCCTGGTGTGACCTCGTTGCCATTCCGCTCTTATTTCGAACGAAGAAAGGCAAGTGGCCCAGGCAAATCGGCATCTTGTAAAAGGCATTAATTTTGCCTGGTATTAATTAGTCCAGGTGAGCATTTGAGCGGTTCCCTTCCCTCCCCAACCCCTACCTTTAATCTTGAAAAGCAAGGGTAGATGGGGAACGGTGAGAGCAGCATCGTACAAAGAGGTAAGGAGAGAGAGAGAGAGAGAGAGAGAGAGAGGGACAGTGCCACGCTGCCACTTCCTCCCGACGCCACGAAATTTCCCCACTTGTTTGTAGACTTCCAACATTTTGGGGTCAAATTGGTGCATTTGTCTCGAGATTTGGGGGTAAAATTGTAGCATTTGTCTCAAGATTTGGGGGTTAAATTGTTGCATTTGTCTCGAGATTCTGGGGGGTAAATTGTTGCATTTGTCTCGAGATTTGGGGGTCAAATTGCTGCAGTTGTCTCAACATTTTGGGGTAAAATTGATTCATTTGGCTCGTTCGTCCTTTACTTTTAATTTTACTAAGTTTTCTTGACTTTCACTAGCGTACCAAATTTCTTCAAGTTATTGATAATTTGCGTGTTTACTCATAATTTAGCGTCCAGAGCGATCCCATAATTAGTCTTCTCGTAGTACCAGTCCTGGCCTGCCCCCCCCCCTCATTTATATCCAATCCGAATTTTCATCGCGCTTCGCCGCACAGGGAATTTAATTGCAAGAAATATTT
Organism: Ceratothoa steindachneri; assembly: GCA_963969495.1. Taxonomy (NCBI): domain Eukaryota; kingdom Metazoa; phylum Arthropoda; class Malacostraca; order Isopoda; family Cymothoidae; genus Ceratothoa; species Ceratothoa steindachneri. Next base: position 24,357,544 of record OZ018335.1, read on the forward strand.
TCCCAGAAAAATGTGTCAATATTGAAGCGGAAAAAGACCAACCGATTGGAATATTATTGGTCATGTATTATGGATGTCCTAAGTCGATTTGTGGCTTTGCCATTGGTCCCATCTACCACCCACACGAAATTTCCTCAATAGGCACAAATCTACTTGAGAACCCAGGCGGATACTCGTACACACACTTCTACATTTCGATACATCTCCATCACAAAGAAAAGCTTCCTCGCCGAATTGATGATGTAGCGGTCTTTTAGTTATTTTGTTCGGCCAAAATTAAAATTCTGTTGGCAAAATACTTTTTTCTTCGTTATTTCGTGCCTTTGAAATAGAAAGGAATAAGTTCATTCAACCGATCTCTCTCAGAGAGACAGGAATACAGAACTTAAATCCTGTTGACGTAGAGGGGCGAATAGTTTCACTCGCAGGAGGGGAAAGACCTTTTTCATCGGGCTTATGAAAGACTATCATGATGAAAACGACTCAAACCTAACTTTACCTAGTTAAATAAAACAAGACTAAGGAGATTCCTCAGGGCCATGGTTACACAACGGATAAATGATATTAGATAAGATATACTGGATAAGAAAAAGGAAGGAACATTAGTGAAAAGGTTGGAAATGACTGAAATGGACAAATCTTTTCGCCTCTAAAGTTGCAGGGGTGACAAGTATCATTTGAACTCTCTAAGATCACATTTGACCAAAGTATGGAGGACAACAGAACTCGAAGCAACTCTCTTTCAGGTCTTAAAGAAGAGTAAAACCAGATATGGGTCTCATTTTTCCTCTGAAACCTTTTCTCCACTGAACCCCATCAACGTCTTTTGAACTGGAGAATGTTGTCATGAGAGCTAAGACGCGGTGTACCCCAATTTTTGTGGCGCAGGTAATGAAGGTGAAGGAGTAAATAAAAAGAAGAATGAAACTGAAAAACTTGTATCAGTGCGAACATTTTTAACACAGGCGCCTAATAATCCTATGAATATTCTAGGAGCTCTTTAAAGGGCCGCCACAAATCATAGCCATCCTTTCTGCTCTTAGGGGGAGGGGTGGGTTAGATGTTTATTCTTTACTTAGCCTAACTTTAACCAAAAAATTAGACATCAGAGCCGAACCCCCTTACCTAACAACCATACATACCTAACCTAGCAGCCAATTAACCAAAACCTAGATGGTAGAGCGCAAAAGAAATCAGAAACTTGATGGTAGACTGTAATTTAACCATCACAGAAATGTTTTTTTTTTAATTCAAGCTTAAAAATGTATGAGCAAATATAAAAAAACTACATAGTGTACTTTCACCCTATTTTTATTCGTTTCAATAATAAAAATGTTTCATTCTGACGAAATCTTAAGCTTTAGGATGAGTTAGTTCTATGGATTCTTTTTGCCTTAGCTTCTCGGACCGGAACAAAAATTTTGAGCACGCATCCTATAGATTCAACACCTTTGACCACAGAGGCGACTCCGGCACTTGGGGTGTTTGGTATTAGCCCGAGTATAAATTTTGCAAAGTGAAGTTACAGCCCGAGTTGTTATCTATAATCGTAAAAATTAAAAGTAATTCAAATTCAATGTTTTTTTGAAACAATAGATTTCAATAGAGATTAAGATTGAAATTCCAGCCTATAAAAGGTTTCCGTTGTATAATATTCTTCAAGGAACAAAAAATTAGGCAGCAACTCGGGCTAATACGAACGAGCCTGGTAAGTGTAAAGGACTAACTGTCATCTCTTTTCAAAACTACAGTACAGGCGACAGTCAGGTCGGTCTCTGGCTAATGTTTGTTGTGCATGCCACTGTCGGTATTTGATTGCTGTTATTCTGTGCGTCTGTGTGTAGAGATCAGTTTTGTAGGGTTGCTTTATTTTTACCTTTAACTTAGAAATGGAAAAAAAAACATAGTGCTAGATATAAAGAATAGGCCATTTGGGGCTAGAAGTATTGCGGAAAAACGTGAAACGCCATCAAACCAAGATGAGTGGAGTTCATGTGTAAATGAAGTGAGTAGCTTTTATATAAAAACTATATTTATTGTCTTATTGTTAAATTATATTATCAGTGCACATATAAGTCTGCAGTGTGCATTACGTCTCTCTTACCTTCTTTTATACGTTTCTTATGTGTAATCTGTAATGAGCCCGAGTGACGCTGATGACCTGAAAGTCGCCTCTTATATATATATATATATATATATATATATATATATATATATATATTCAATATAAAGCGAAGCGAATGACGAAAAATAATCCAATCATTTTTCTAAATCCATTTATTCAAAACAACAACGTTTCGAGCTTGTGTGCTCATCTTCTGGTTCTTAGGAATATATGACAATTCATTAGTAATTTAACAATAATGAGAAATATAGCTTTAGATTATTTACATGAATTGATTGTAATAACTGTGGAAATTCACTATATGCAATCTAAATAAAAATACTGCGAAGTTATGATATACAAAAGGTTTTTTGTAACTATAGTGAAAAACACACCTTAACACTAAGTGGGGAAATATTTCAACTGACGAATATTTGAACAATATTTTTGAGTATGGTTTGGTAGGTTGTGGTTTTACAGAACATGAAGAGGAACTGACGAATTATCTAAATTAAGAGTAGGTTTTAAATATTTAATATATATTGATTCTGCGATCCTGAGTGTGGTCGGTCATTTATTGCTGGCTATGATTTTAAAGTTATTTATTATTATTGACCTTTTAAAATTTATTATGTGGTCTCTTACAGGTGAATGTTCTTTTTTCGAAAGACCAGACCCTGTTCGATGTCTAATTCCCATATGCGAAGAATAAATTTGTCTACAAATTTATATATCGGTAGCACTGTGCGATCATTGAGAGCTCGTTATTCTCCGCATATGGGAATTAGACATCGAACAGGGTCTGTTCTTTCGAAAAAAGAACATTCACCTGTTAGAGACCACATAATAAATTGTAAAAGGTCAATAATAATAAATAACTTTAAAAATCATAGCCAGCAATAAATGACCGACCACACTCAGGATCACAGAATCAATATATATTAAATATTTAAAACCTACTCTCAATTCAGATAATTCGTCAGTTCCTCTTTATATTCTGTAAAACCACATCCTACCAAACCATACTAAAAAATATTGTTCAAATATTCGTCAGTTGAAATATTTCACCGCTTAGTGTTAAGGTGTGTTTTTCACTATAGTTACAAAAAACCTTTTGTATATCATAACTTTGCAGTATTTTTATTTAAATTGCATAGAGTGAATTAAGCATTCACTCTAATTTCCACAGTTATTACAATCAATTCATCTAAGTAATCTAAAGCTATATTTCTCATTATTGTTAAATTACTAACACAGGCCTGCGTTTGAAAAAGATTTCTGTTCCTGCCGTTTTCTTTAGTGATTCCTAACGAAATTGTTCTCCTAAATTGAAATATGACATTCATTTTGCTCAATCAGGTCTGGTTTTTGAGATACAGCGCACTACTGTTTTTAGAAAAGGGCCATTTTGGAAAAAATCCCTTATTTATATAAAAGTTATTTAATAAACTACAATTACTTGTAATAAAAAAATACTGACTCAATTCGACTTTCTTTCAATTAATTTTAAACTTACAGACTACTTATGAGCTTACCCAGGAGTGCAAAGAAACTATTTTTCCAAGAAAAGAAGTCCTTGATGACTTCCGCTTGTGAAGCGATGTTGGTTCGTCGCGTTTAAGACACCAGCAATAGTCAGCTAACATATTGATGTCCCAGCGTCCTTGATATCTTGTCTCCATCGTCTTTATGTCTTGGTGAAATCTTTTTCCTTGTTCCTCGCTATAATCTCCACAGTTTGCCAGAAAATAGTCAAAATGTGACTGGGTAAAATGCATTTTTATCGACATGCGAGCTCCCATTTTTTCGAGGCTTTTTATAAGTTCATTTACATGTGAGATATATTCTGAGCTTCTTTTATTTCCCAGAAAACCGTCGATTACTTTACTAAACGCTCGCCATGTTTCTTGTTCACTGGCTTTCATATTGGTGTAAAAATGCTTGTCCTTTAACAGAGTTCTAATTTAGGGACCATCAAATATGCCTGCATGGAGCTTGGCATCACTGATCTGTGGGAATTTTTGCAGTAGATACTTAAAAGCTTGGCCTTCTTTATTTAGTGCTTTGAAGAGGAGGCAGTAAAACATTTTTGGGAGGGACTAGAAGTTGAGCTACCACATTGTGGCAGCCAATTTGGAATGCCTCTCGAGATGGCCAGTCTTTTTGCTTATAGTGAAGACTAGCCGCCCGGCTATCCCATAAGCACATGAAGCATGGGTATTTTGTGTAGCCTCCTTGCATCCCAAGAAGAAGGCACACAACCTGAAAGAAAACATATTGATGCATATTGATGTACATGGTTTCTAAGAACTTCTATTTTTTGCATAGGCAATTTTCACTAAGTTTATTAGGGGTAGGGAGAAACTAATATGTGTATAATATCCTTCTGTCATTGGTATTTAAAAACAAACATTCATTGAAATATTTAACAAGTTCAAAAAAGTAAAATATATCTTACCTTGAGATCACCACATATTAACCAGTTCTGGTTAGAGTACTTGATTGTATTAATCAATACTTTCATATTTTCATAGCTTTCTGTTAACTGAACTGAATGGCCAATAGGTACAGATGCCATTTGATTGCCAATATTTAAGAGTACTGCCTTCAAACTTCTGCTAGAAGAATCAATAAAGAGCCTCCATTTACTTGGTTGGTAAGGAACGCCAAGTGCCTCAATTAAACCTTTTACATCATTGTAATACACCAAAGAGCTGCAAGAATCAACTGCAAAGAACTTTCGAAACTCCTCGTCTCTATTTCTGAACCAAAAGTATGTAGTTTCTTGAGAGAGAAGGCTGCTCTCACTAAGACGGGATGCAAGAAGTTGTGCGTTCTCTTTAGAAAGACCAAGATCTCTAGTCAAGTCATTTAATTGACCTTGAGTGAGTGGTCTTGGCAAAGTCATTGTAGACGTAGGCTGATATGTCACTGAAGTGTCAGTGTCATCCACTTCTATATCTTCTATATTGTTTTGTAGCTCAATATTTTTAGGTGGAGAAGGAACTGGAACTCCTGGACCATGTTGTTGTTGTTTAATGGCAGAAGGAACATCAGGATAGACTACAGTGTGTTTGTTCTTCTTATTGACACCTGAAAAAAGTTTCGCATACTTAATTTACATACTTTTAATTCCCTCGACCCTAGTTTCCACATTTTTATACACATTTTTCATACCAGGTAAATTTACAATTTTTAAATACAATCAATTTTTATATACAATTTAACCACAATTTTTCTACAAGCATAATACACTATTTTTATACACAATTACAATTTTAATAGGCTACCAAAAGATTTGTATAAACATTTCTAGATTTGTCAAGGACTATATTGTTAAAGTAATTATCTCGCCTTTAAGATTTGTCACCAAATGACAAACAGTTCGTTTTGCCCTCACTCCAGCGTCTTAAGGCTATGACACAAGCTTTGCAGCACATATGTGGAGCAAAGTTTTTGTCTTGATCACCTAGCTTTATTCCAAAATATGCATTGTAAAGGAACTTTACTAACGGCGTTATAGTGCATTGCTGGTCACTAAAAGTTACCTTTCCACAAACAAAACAAAATCTATCAGGACTGTTTTTACACTTTCTATTCATTTTTATGAAATATAAGGAGTTTTGCTAATGTATTTGCCTGCAAAAAAATTCACAAAGATGAATAAAGTTTTAGAAATACACTTTAAACACTGTTCATAGATGAGAAAAGTCATGGATTAAAAACCAACACTTAGTTGGAGAGTGAGCAAGCAACACACAACCATTAACGCTTGCGGTGCGCTAGAGACTGAGCTCTCTAACGCCATCTAGGGAGCTTGGTCTGTATCTTATAAACTAAATGCTTGATTTGGATTTAAGAGACAAATTTCATTATGAATCACCTATGAAACCCTCAGGAACATTTTTGACGCAGACCAGTGTAATGAATTGTCATATATTCCTAAGAACCAGAAGATGAGCACACAAGCTCGAAACGTTATTTTGAATAAATGGATTTAGAAAAATAATTGGATTATTCTTCGTCATTGGCTTTATCTTGAAAATTAAGCTGCGCCTCGCTGGCAAATCGCCCCATCACCTAATAAATATATATATATATATATATATATATATATATATATATATATATATATACATATATATATATATATATATATATATAGACTAGCTTTGCATTTTGCATTTTGGCAACGATATAGGTTCATCTTAAAAAGTAAAATAGAAAGTTTTGTAATATTGACAATTATGTCAGGCTGGTCTGAATTGTTCGAAATATTCCCTCTCGCTTTTTTTTTTTAATTTTAAACTTTTTCAATAAAGGTCTCAAATCATTTTCATTTCATTGTGTAGCAGAATGAGGTCAAAGGCGACCACGTGCCCTTGGGTACCCACGTGGATCCTGAGATCACCGCATGGAGCTGTAAAAGCATGGCTGATCCCAAGTAAGGATGCAGCCTACGTTGTTATCACACGCCCCAGCTGTATTTGCCTAGGTACTGGTTTCATCGTCTGCCACGGCCACCTCTCAGCAAACATTCTGGTCTTCGGTCCGAAGATCGAAGTCCGTTGGACATTCCAAGCTAACGTTATCACAATTCCCTTTTCCTCCGAAGGAGTCACCGACTTTTCCCCCAAATCGCACGCGTCTGGAGAGCCGTTGCAGCCACATCACCAGGCGCCTATATAACCCTTCGACTCAGTTTAGTAAGCAGCACTTATAGACTTACCACCTACTCCGACGAACGAGCTGAAGGACGCTCACTTTCCCACCCCCCGGCGATTTCGATTCGAGTCAAAGGCTAAATCGATCCGTGAACTCTACCATAGTCAATCGGCAAGTATCGGCATGCGTCGTGAACTCTGCCATAGTTAATCGGCGAGTATTGACATCTGGGAACTCTGCCATAGCCAACCGGCAAGTATCGACATCCGTGAACTCTGCCCTAGTCTACCGGTAAGTACCCGACGAGGATTTCCAACTCCAAAAGATCTACGAGGGCTCCCTCATCTGAAGCAAGAGGTAACCCAACTTCTTCCGTCGCATTCATCGTACCCCAACTGACCCCTTTTCTGGAACGAGCACGTAAGAAATTGTAACCATTGCCGCGTGGAGATTGATCTAGAATCTGGCTTACCGCATTAATCCATTAATTGTGTGAACGCGCCGGTTTAAAATCCCCCTTTTCACCAACTTAAATATAACTTCTTTAATTCCTAATTAGCCCACCTGCATCTTGCGTTTGCATTTAACTCTGCCTGTGCGACCATTCCCTTTAAACCCAATATTTGTGTAAATTTAAATATGATTTTGTTGTTAGTAAAGGTATATTTTCGTCATTATCCTTCTTTTGCAACCATTACGTGCACCAGCTACCTGTTAATCTTTAGACATCTTGCACTCTTAAATATTTGTTTTAAAAAGGACCCTGCAAAGTATATAATAAACCATCCCCACTGGACTCATAACAATTTCCCCATTCACTAACGGTCTTCAACCAACTTCGGCCTAAAGCCCCAAAGTACCTACGTATATATATATATATATATATATATATATATATATATATATATATATATATATATATATATATATATATATATATATATATGCAAATTTTGTTGAAAACCATTGTGTATTTTGTCTTAATTAATTTCCATTGACAACTTTCTCTTGTTTTAACTATCTTTTTTATTCTATATTGTAGATGTTGGGTCACTTGGCCAGTACTCATCTACAAGATAGAATAAAAAAGATAGTTAGAAGAAGAGAAAGTTGCCAAAGAAAATTAATTACGGCAAAATACACAATGGTTTTCAACAAAATTTGCATTCAGGAAAGACTGCTACTCAACTAATATATATATATATATATATATATATATATATATATATATATATATATAGTACAAGAAAATAAGAATTGGACGCGAATGAGCAAATGAGACAAGAAACCGGAGGTTTATATATATATATATATATATATATATATATATATATATATATATATATATATATATATATATATATATAGAAAGAGAGAGAGATAGAGAGAGAGAGAGAGAGAGAGAGACTGGCCATTCCACGACACATTGCAAGGAGAGAACTGATCAGAAACACTGTAAAAGTGGTTTGAACAGTACCGTAAATCGCCCTACTAACTAGACGAATAACAGCTATATTTGAAGTTCAGCTTGTAGGAAACACTTTCCTGTTTAATGCAAAAGGCAATTATATTGTATTTATGTATGTGTACTTATATATATATATATATATATATAAATATATATATATATATATATATATATATATATATATATATATATATATATATATATATATATATATGTTACGTGATTTTTTGTTATTTTTAACTTTTTAAAAAAGTGGACGAGTAAATTACATGAATTTTCCCGTGCATTCTTTCCCCCTCCCCTCCCCCCTTTCCCGCCATCTCTGTTCCCCCTCTCTCTCCCCTTCACTCGTCCTCCTCTCTCCCCTTCACTCGTCCTCCTCTCTCCCCCTGTATCCCTCCTCACTCTCCTCCTTCTTACCCCCCTTCTCTCCCTCCTCCCTATCTCTCTCTCCCCACTTTTCTCCCTATCTAACTCCCCCTTTCCCTCCCTTTTCTCTCTCCCCCCTCTTTCACCCCTCTCTCCGCAATCTCTCTCACCTCTTCTCCTACCTACTGCCTCCTATCTCTCCCCCATCTCTCTCCCCCTCTCCCCCTTATAAAAGAACATCGAAATCCTGAGAAAATTTTTTAAAAATATCCGATTCTTAAAATATATATTGATAGATAAGACGTTTGATCTGATCCTGTGGCTAGCCCGTTGTTCGCTCATAACTAGCGGTGTGTCACGCATGGGCATAAACTACCGAGCATGCGCGGTGAAACGTTTACTCATTTTAGTATATTATATGATAGGGAAAATGCGCACCTCTCCTGAATCTGACTTAAATCTAAAAAATAATAATAATTAGCAAGTAAACATATTTTTTTGCCGCAATATAAATATAAGAATTTCAAACAATATATATATATATATATATATATATATATATATATATATATATATATATATATATATATATATATCAGTGGCAACTCTAGCACTCGAGCTGTTCTGGCTTATCCCGAGTATAAAGTGAACGTGTATTTGCAAGCTGATTTAATTTCTTCCAACACTGACTTAAAGTAAGTAGTTGCAGCCAATAACTCGGGCGCCTTTTATTGAGCGAGGTCTTTTAGCGTCTGTCAGTCATCTTAGAGGTGACCTATGTCAAAGAATACCATTTGTAGCAGACGATCTCTCGACATCGTTCACACGCGCTTGACTCGGGCTCAGAAGTTACAACCCGATTTGTTATCTATAATCGTAAAAATTAAAAGTAATTAAAATTCAATGTTTTCTTAAAACAATAGATTTCTATTGAGATTAAGATTAAAATTCCAATCTATAAAAGGGTTCCGTTCTACAATAATCTTAAAGGAACGAAAAATCATCCAGCGACAGTCAGATCGGTCTCTGACGAATGTTTGTTGTACATGCCGCTGTCCTTATTCGATTGCTGTTATTCTCTGCGTCTGTGTGTAAAGACCAGTTGTTTCTTGCAGGGTTGCTTTATTTGTACTCTTAACTTAGAAATGGAGAAAGAAAGAGTGCTCAATTAAAAAAATAAGCCATTTGACGCAGTAAATATATCGAAAAAACGTGAAACTCTTCGAGCAGGCAGGCCGACTCCTTTATTGTCCTTACGTGAGAGATTTTATGGCATTCAGAACGGCTGTCTTCACTGGCTCCTATTTCATCGAGGAAAGCATTTTGAACGACTTGGACAAGATGAAGGAGCTACAGGACAGGCTATTATACGAGTTCGCCATTAAGCCAAGACGACTAGAGTTCATGTATAAATGAAGTGAGTAATTTTTATATTAAAATTATATTTCTCTCTTAGTGTTAAATTATCAGTGCACATATGTACTCGTATATGTCTGAGGTGTGCATTACGTCTCTTACTTTTTATATACATGTTTCTTATACGGAATCTATAATGAGACCGAGTGACGCTGCTGACCTGGGATCACCTCTGCCTGACCCATTCCTTGAACTAAGTATTTATGGGCATTGAATTTATGCGCAGATATAAATATTTGTCATCTTAATTATTGTTAATTTCTCCGCATTCTAATTATTATCTTAATTATTGTTAATTAATCTCACATTTCTACTATTTCTACTATGAAAGTGCTACTATACGGGGTATAAGATCTTTTTTCTTTCTTTATATAGTACCTACCTTATCTTTCATTCCGAAGAATTCATCATTTTGCTTCAAGCCGTATTCGACTACACAGCCATAATATAAGATCTTTAATCTTCACCAGCCACATAAAGTACACTTTTATCCTCAATTTTGTACTTCCATTATACTCTAACGTTAAAAGTTGTTTCCAAGCTTATTCAATTCTTTCCAAGAATTCCTAATTGGTTAACATCCTACTTCAACCTAGCATCTACCAAACTACTAAATCTCTTTATAAAATTACACCTCTTATCTTTAAATCAAACCTCAAGTGACTAAATGGAACATTACTATAATCGCAACGAAAGGAGAAGGGGATATAATAAGGTGGAAGTATTCTTTCTTATAAATAAAGAAAAAATAACTTATACACCGTAAAGTAGAAATAATAGGAATGTCGATTAATTAACAAAAAAGATAATAATTAAAAATGTGGAGTAATTAACAATACGTATGATAAAAATATATATATTTCTTCCCAGAAAGAATGTACTTAGGTTACAAAGTGAACGATTCCCAAGAAACACATGCAATTGCACAATCCACATAAGCGTTCACACACGCACACAAGGTAAGATGGAGTGATGAAACTCGAAGACGTGGCAGCGTAAATAAGGTGAGGTCGGCGCACGTCATGGCCACAATAAGAGGGGATCACGTCATATACTCTGTATAGCCGATTGAGCACAGAGATAACTCCTTCGCCCCCTAATTTTCCATGTCATCCATAGCGATGGGGTCCCATTTGCTGTGGCATCTCTTCTGTTCAGTGTCTCCTCCTAGATGAAAGACCACCAAAGCACACCTCCTCATAAATCTCCACACAAAACAATATTTCACCATATCGTTCACTTGCCTCTCTCTCAGTCCCCTTTATTATACTCACTCTCTCAGACCATCTATTTTTACACAGGTTTCCAACCTTTGACATACCATCGCACACACCATCATATATTGTCTTCACAAGGCTATTCTCATTCATTTCTCTTACATCACACTTGCAATGCAGAATATTTTCAGTTAAAACCTCATTCACAACTTGCTTTACATTACATACGCCTTTTCCCCACTCAATCTTTATTGTATTTGCACCTAACATAAAGAACTCATGCTAGCCGAGTGGAAACGGTGTTGGTCTCCCAACGTTGCGGTATTGGGTCCTATCCCGAATCCCGGCATGAACCCTCGGGCTTACTACCGATTTTCATACTGACCTTTATGTAGATTTCATTATCCGATTAGGGATCATCTTGGATAAAGGAAGGTTGGCGAGCCGTGACGAAACGAAACACCTAACACCACTCACAAATTCTCCCTATGCAATGCTCGCCCTCTCAATCTTTCCTTGCCACTGCACACGATAGTTTCACTCCCATACATTAACAATAGTACCTACTAGGATACTTTAAAGCAACTTGCTAGTATCTTTCACACTCAACCTCTCTTGATTCGCTAATCATCTTATCTCCCATGGCTCTTTCTTACAATCCTAATTAAGTTATCGTTCGTTGCCTGTACCTTCTGCACCACCACTCATAACACACCATATATACTTCAAAATTTTCAATTGTTCAAGTTGCCTACCACTACTTTAATATCACGCATAACACCACCTCCACCTCAACGTAAATACCATAACTGCACTGTTTTATGCATTTATTTTAACCCTCTTATTTTTATCTACCATGCCCAGCGATTCCATAACAGTTTAAAGGCACTTTCCCACTTACTCATTTCATGTGCCTCATTCCCTTTCAGCACGCGAACAATAAAGATATTAAAATTCCACTACGACGTGACACATCCTTGCCTTACACCTCCACATATATTAAATTACTCTCTCTGACATCTTCTACTATAACACAGCTCCATTCTAGCTCCATACATTTTTAGAACCTATTCTAGTGCTTCCCACTCGAAATCGTCAATTCTTCGTTTGCACTTTCACAGTTATCATATTCACTTCGTTACCTCTTTATATCGACAGTACATAGTTCACCAAGGTATTTTCTTCATCTAAATTTAACCTCGCCAACACATACATTACTCACCTATTTTTAGCGTCAATGTTCTCTCTTAGTTCTCACCTTTCTCAGTTCCTTCTCATTCACCTTACTTTCAAACTGTACATTTACTCTGCTCCTACTCTGATTAATCAATCATTTTACCCCTCTATTTGCCACACTGTAAGAATTCATAGACATCAGTGTGGCAGGGTAATTTACACTATAAAGTATATGCAAGTACGTCTCAAGCTTCTCTCTCGTGCACATTTTTCATCATCATTTTCACCTTCAGCGTTTCATTTCTTTTTTTTTAATTCGATCAAACATATGTTTACACTTACTTTACATACTCGAAGCATTCTCACATTTTTTTTTCTCTTTCTCTCACTTCGCAGGATTGTTCCTTCCTTGCTGATTTTTTATATCTTCTCAATGACCGTATAACTAATTTAATCATAAACGACACAATTATAAGACCATGCACGTTCATACTCAACCATTCCTTTTACTATATTCCTCACCTGGAACAGATTAATCATCGGCCCTTATTTATCGTAATAATAATATAGGTTTTATATGGCGTCTTTCAAGATCTTGAAGACTTCGCAGGCCGCCTGTCCATCGACTAGGAAAAGGACTGGCAGAAGAGATGGGTTTTCAGCGGCCGATTGAAGGCCCCAGGCGAGGAAGAGAGGCATATGTCAGGAAGCAGGCCATTCCATAGTTTAGGGTCAACTACAGTGAAGGTACGATCACTCATGCAGCAGAGATGAGTGCGAGGAACCGAAATCAGGAGGGCATTTCTTGAGTGAAAGGCTCGTTGTTGTCACGACACAGCCAGTAAGGAGGACAGGTAATGGAGAGTTGCTGTGTTTAGGATTTTAAATGTGAAACGGACCTCTAAAAGTAATTTTAAATTTAATGGCCAGCCAGTCTAGTGCGTGTAACCGAGCACGAGTAACCGCCCGCGACGGAAGAGAACCGTCTGAAAAGTTCTGGACAAATTGAAGGTCATGAATTGTAGTGTTGGGGGCTTTAGTGAGAAGAGAGTTACAGTAAATAAAGCAGGAGGTAAAAAAGGCATTGATGGCTATCTCGAAACTATTTCGGTCAAAGTGGGACCGGATACGACTGAAGTTACAAGGAAAGCAGAGAGACGATGTACTCATATTATCAACATGCGGTTCGGAATCAAGTTGAATGTCAAAGAAAACACCAAAGTTTATAATGTCAGAGATCGCGATCGGGAAGCTACCTTAATGGAGAGAGAAAGCTATATTTTTATAGTGAGCGATATCTGCTGAAGTCCCCATCATAAGAACCTCAGTTTTGTTATAGTTGATTTTGAGTGTCATCAGAATAAAAGGACGCAGCATAAAGACCAGAAGAAGCAGGTAAATATGAAAGAGGAGCGGGTCAAGGATTGAGCACTCAGAAACAACATGTACAGAACAGCTGGCCGAGAGACTTCACCCCGATGTGAATAGAATGAGTAGGAGAAAACAGATAAAAGAAAAACCAGTTTGAAGCAATACCAGAGACACCCAGGAAGTTACGAAGTAGGTGAAGAAGAACGGAGTGGTGAATGGAATCAAATGCTGCTGAGAAAGATCGAGGAGCACCAGAATTGAAAGCCTTCCAACGCCGGCCTGGCGATAGAGTCGGTCAGTAACATGTAAGGGAACGATTCAGAGCTGTGACCTGCCTAGAAGGTGGACTTAAAGGTTTCATCGATGCTGGAGGAGGACATGTGTTCAGTGATGCGAGCAGCTACTACCCTCTCATGAACTTTAGATAGGAACGGAAGTTGAGAGATATGAGAAATAGGACGATAATTTCAAGGATTATTAAGGTCAAGCTTTTGTTTCTCTAAGAATAGGCGGACAGCAGTATGTTTAAAGTCATAAGGCACCTCCCCGAGCGACAGAAAAGCAATGAATATACTAGGTAGGTGTGGTAGGAACACTGGTAGGAATTAAAATAGAAACTAGCTGCGAAAGTGTTAGGAGAATAGCAGTTATTTTTCGATGAGCGGGGTCTTGAGACAAACATTTTATGGAAGACCTGAGTGGGAAAAGTGAGGTTGACATGTGGAGTAAGAGAGTTAATTTGTGATGAGGGCAGACGAAGACGGGATCCCAGAACAAATACCTTTTCAGAGAAACGGGCATAGATGGCGGATGAGGAAATGGAAAGAGGAGTTTAGGGTAGCCTTGGAGAGGAGGGACGAGCAGGGAACTTGATAAGTGCACGATGAATTTGTTTGTTTTCCTCAAGGATTTTACGGATATGGACAACAGAGGAGTCTCGCAGGAGGGCTGTAGACGCATGAGTTTCAAGATAATAGGCAAGCGAAACTTATTCCGGCACCATGCATCGGGTTAAGGCGGAACGAAGGTGCCTTTCACATGCTTTTCTGTGTTTTGGGGCCTTAAGAAGTGTGTTAGAGAACCAAAGGGCACATGATCTGCGAGAAAGGGCAGGACGAAGGGGAGCATGAGTGTCTAGGCAGGAGGAGAGTGACTAGGAAGAGGAGCAAGGTATAGGTTGATGTCAGAAGAGGGGGAACCAGTGATGCTATCCCGGAGAAGTGAGGCGAAAGCCCGAGACACCAGCCTACCTAGGGTGAATGGATATTTTTATACTGAAAAAATCTCTTTCCCACACACAAATTTGACTCAGCGCAGAAATCTAACATTTCCTTTCAATTCTCATTCAACATAAACAATAACTGCAGCAAATATCAGCCATCACATCTTACAACGCAGAACATCTTCAGATAATCTAAAACACCAAAGATCCAAACTTATTAAACGACACCATGATACATATCGAAGGGGCAAGAGGAAATGATAATAAATGGCTTCCACATTACACTTAAAAACAAGTTTAACCAATTTCCTAATCACTTGGTAAAGTCTCCAATGAGAAACGGCAAAAAATTATAGCCGAAGCAAATTTCGACTTGCAATTTTAGAATACCTATCAAAAAGAAGTCACTTAAAACTATTCGAAAGAAATGCAAAAAATTTATTTAACCTTCGAAATTTTTGAAATTATTAATACGAAGAGCAAAACTTTTAATAACATTTTTTCACAACTTTCAGTGATGTACAGCTAAAGTTTGAGTCCAAATTTGAAAAAATTCCTTACTCGTTCTCTTCGAATCTGTCTCAATAGCTACTTTTCTGACCGATTTCGTACTATAATCACGGATCATTGACCTCCCTAATTCTATGTTTGACTCAATAGTATTGCTTCTCTTCCGTCCAGATCTGCCTTTATTTATGTTCTTAATTGATCGATGTTTGAGCCATTTTATCGGAGTTCTTCGGATTGTTGTTAAGCTGTATTATCTGTCTATATAAAGCTCGAAGGAAAACACATGACCTTGATAACGGATCTAAGTTTATTCATTTGTCGAGTGATAAGGATTCGTTGGTTAAAAGTTAATTGAACATACTGTAGAGGGGCCGGCGCATGACTAATAATAATTTAAACTGAAGAAAGGGGTCATGGATTAAGCTAATTCTAAACTTGCACTTGGACAAGGCTATTGTATTGCATCCTCCTAGATTTAAGGACTAATGAATGATGTATGACTTTTAAAATTAGACACATTTTTCCTACTCACCCCATTTATACGATAATTACATAGAACGTATCAATTGATTAAATAAATAAAATATTATCAAAATATAATTAAAAAAATCTGCATTCAAATTAATCACCAGCTAATAATTAGTTGAGAGTAGATGAAGACATAAAAGAACAAAAGAGAAAATATAATTCCCAAAAGACAAAAACAAAAGTCCTAAAAAGTATAAGAACTATCGAGAATTTTGTGAGCATAACGAACGCCAAACAACGGATTTGAACATATCATTAAACCAGGCAATGGCTTTGCCACCCCCCTCCTCTACGGGGGGAAATTGCGCTTCGCTACTAAGATTAAAATTTAAAATCTAAAAAAAGCAGCAATGGTTAAATCTTTATAAATTTTCTGAACTTCGCCAATTATAATAATTTTAAAAGGGAACTATAAACTAAATTTACCCCCTTTCAAAATATCACGTATCTAAAATATAGTTACAGAAGAAGAAAATATATAAAAATAAATTTTCTGAACTTCACCATTTGTAATTCTTGGGGTTTTAAAAACTTCACAAAATTTCGATACTTATATTTATTTCTGAACTTCACCATTTTCTTTTTTCATATTATAAAAGAATTATTAGAAATAACTTTGATAAAAAAACATAAGTCATAACCAAACTAAGATGAAATTATTATTCAAAAACTCAAAAATATCCCCTTTTTAAATTATAGAGTTAGTGATGATGATAATGATAATAGTAACAACACGGAATGACGCCCCAATTTTATCCTCCTGTTAGCAACATTAAAACTATATTAATCATTTATGCTATATTAAAACGCAAACAAAAAGATTCATATACCCGGTTTTGCATAATTCCTGTTACACTCGTTACGACGCTCTCAACAAAGGATACAATTCAAGTTTTGATGCAGTTAAACACTTTTTCATGGTTTTAACATAAATATTTGTTTAAATTGTAATATTAATCACTGAGGTTGCCATCGGCAGTGAACATGCCCTCTAAGTGACATCTGAAGATTGCGCACACGTGGCAGACGGTGTCCTTCCGTCACACTTGCCCACACACGGTTAATGGGAGGACTTCAAATCGTTGACGTTGTTGTGGTGGACCTTGCAAGCCTTTCCCTAGACATGCACTCACACGCTGTAGTTGAGGGGATTAAGGTCGGGCGAATGTGGTGGCCAAAATTCCTTCGACCAAAGCTCATATTCCACCCCAACCACTCTTGCACAATCTTGGCCGTTTGAGCCAGGGCACCGTCCTGCTCAAAGACGTAGTCCACCTTCTTCGTGAGTTATATCACCAGGGCAGGACTTCCGTGACCACGATGTCCCTGTAATCGGCCACAGTGACTGGACGCAAACCACATCGGCTGCCTCTTCTCGCTATTAGAAGCCACGACACAATGCATCATCACGCAGGTTGGGTGCTAAGTCGTGGATACGTAGCGAACCATGGAAACGTCCTGGCAGGAGCTCACCACTCAGTCGTTGTGCAGGTTGATGACTGGATCGATTGTGAAGGTTTTTTCATCAGCAAAGTAGGAATTAGATTTTAATGAATCTTCGTCTTTGAGGTGATGACGACAGTGCTCCCGACATTATTCTCGGGTACGATCGGAGAGTAGAGTCTTTTCTATGCACCTTAAGATCTTGCGTCCCCCTCTCTACAGCCGTTGACACCGTGACCACCGATATATTCTTCTTCTTCGCGACCGCATTCATTTTTAGCTTCGGAACACTGTTGAAGAACTTTCTCATAACCAAACGGTTGAGAACTTGAGGTCTACCTGAACTAGGTCGATCTTTGAGGTATTCACCGTTCTTGAGACTCCCTGGGACGGTCATACGGCTAAGGTTGAGTCGCTTGACGATGCCACACTTGTTGTAGCCTACGCGCTTCAACATGTTTTGTTGAAGACAGGTTGTATTTTGATTTTATCAATTTTATTTTGGAACGTTCCAACTGGCGAATCCAGTTTTTTTGTATCTGGTTGTAGATTATAGATCAGTTGAGGAAGATCCATTTTATTTTTTACAACTAATTTGAGTTTCGGCCGTGAGCTTTCGCCTTTCTTAAGGGATCTCCAGACGGAAGTCTTCATTATTGTTGAGGCTGCGTTGATTTAGTGTTCATCATTGGTTTTGCCTCCTTTACCGGTGAGGTAACTCATTGCTGATCGTGAGCAGCGAAGAATGAAATTGATTTTCGTTCTTTGGTGCTTTTATAGGTCAAAGTAGGAGTACCATGTTTCTTTAGCAGAAAAGGTGAAGTACTCCCTCGAGGCCAGAATCTTCAGGCAGCGAAGGTCAGGATTTCTTCTGTGTATAGTAGTGTTTTCGATCAGAGTTACTCTTTTAATTTATGCGTTATGTTTTTCTTTGTAGTGTGTTTTTATTCCTCCTTCTTGCAAATACATCGTTAGGCGCCGGCTGATGGTAGTAGTGGTCATACCTATATATTGATTATTTGGATGAGGTTTGCAGTCCTCATGAGGGCATTAGAATTTGTATGCCACATTTTTAGCCTTTAAGATTGATTGCTTTTCGCGGAGGTTGTTTTTCATTAATAAGTTGCTTGCTTTTGTGTTTTTATAATAAATTCGTAAGGATAACTTGTTATTTTCTTTGATAGTATTACTTTTTATGATATCTTGTAGTATTCTTTCGTCTGTTTTGTAAGCTTCCGTCATTTAGTTCTTGTAGTAGAGAGGTATTAGTTTATCTTTTTCTCTTCCTTCTTTTACTTCAAACTTGGAGTTGAGAATTTCCTTCTATAATTTGTCGAATTATCTGTTTGAGTAGCCATTATTAATCCGGATCTGTTTTGATCTTCGAAGTTCTTCATCAACTGCGGTCCACGATGAGCAGTTCTTTATGGCTCTTCTTATGTATGAGCTCATTACCGATTTTTTATAGTTCTCGGTTCTCTCACTTTTGGCGTTAAGGCATCGACCGAAGTCTGTCCCTTTTCGATAGACGGTAGTGGTATATTTTCCGTCGCTGTTTTGTTTTACGTCTACGTCCAGGGAGGGAATACGGCCAGTTACACTTAATTCTTAAGTAAATTTGAGCACAGAATGGGATTCTAAGGTCCTTTTGAGTTGTAGTAATTGGTGTTCATCATTAATTGTGAGGTATATGTCATCAACGAATCTGATGTAAATTTTGGGTGGGTTCGTCATTTTAGTTAAAGAGACTTTCTTCTAAGTTTCCATGTAGAAGTTCGCAAACTTAGGGCCTAGTGGTGATCCCATCGCTACTCCGTCAATTTGACGATAAAGTTTACCATCTGGGCTTCGAAATGGAGATTCGGTTGTACATATTCTTAAAAGTTGTTTCAATATCTGGGGTTCCATTCGTGGTGGAGGCAGGTTGGGGTTTTCAAAAACGCTCTTTATTATTATTTAGATTGATTCCTCTATTGGCACATTGATGAAAAGGCTCTCGAATCAAGTGAAGCTGGGTGCCTCCTGGTGGGGAAATATGCACAATATCAACAAATTCGTTGGTCGACTTTATGGAGAATTTTGACGGGATGAATGGCGTAATGATTGAATTCAAGCGTTTGGCGAGTTTGTTTGGCGAGTTTGTTTGGCGGCGTTGGGACTTGAGAAATGATTGGTCGAAAGGGGTTATTTTGCTTATGTGATTTGAAATTTCCGTAAATGTATCCGGGGCTATATTCACTTCTAATATGAAAGAGTTCAATTTGATTGGGGATACTGTTGTTTCGGATATTAGTTTGTTGGCTTTTTTCTTCAGTTGTTCGGTTGGAGCTTTCGTTATGTTTTGAAATTTTGAGGTATCACAAAGTATGTTGTTTAGTTTTTGTATGTATTCTTCTTTGTTAAGTAGGACGAAAATGTTCGACTTGTCTGCTTTTCTATCGATGATGTCATTATTATCACGGAATTTTTTGAGGGATTCTTTCATTTCTTTTGTTAATAGGAAACTTTTGTTCTTTGTGCGTTGCTTAGTTCCTTCTCCGATGAATTGTGGTGCAAGTTCGTGTTTTATTTTGAAGACTCTCTGATTTTCAAGTTTTTATAAATCTTGGTATAGTAGTTCGAGTTCTACGTTTTTGTTTGTTTTGTCGTGTTTCGGTTGAAGATGGCAGTTTAGATCGAGATTCAAGACTTTTTTCAATCCTTCATCAGGTATGTGGCTGGACAAGTTTAGGAATCCTTCGTTTCCAGATTGGGAGGGAAATTTGTCCTCCATAAAGCTTGTTTAATTTTTTTGTTTTAAGATTTCTTTCAGAAATCTCAGTAGTCTTCAGCTTCAGGGAAAGTGCTTGGAAAGTTTATAACTATTCGGGCGATTCTAACGAAATTTGAAACTCTTTTGTTGTTTTACATTCTCTTTCGAATGATAATATTGCCAAAGTCTTCTCAAAATTAGCCAGGAAATTATATTGTTTTTGCAATAACATCATAACTATTCGGCTAATACTAATGAAAGTTGAAACCCTAATGTTATTTTACATTCTCTTTCAAATTATATAATTGCCAAAGTTCTCCCAAGGTTAGCCCATGAATTATTTTGTTTTGGCAATAACATCATAACTATTCAGCCAAGTTAACAAAATTTGCAACTTTTATATTGTTTTACTTTCTCTTCCAAATAATATAATTGCCAAAGTCCTCTCAAGGTTAGCCCGGGAAATATTTCATTTGGTCAATAACATCATAACTATTTAGACGATTCTAACAAAATATGAAACCCATGTGTTCTTTTACATTCTCTTTCGAATCATTGAATTGCCAAGGTCCTTCCAAGTTTAGTGTGGGAATTTTTTAAAGTTTTAAAGATCTTAAGTTCATAAACCAGAATAATTAAGATCACGCGGCTTTTTGGTCACCAGACCTTGTCTATTCACTTTGGTGTTTTCTGCACTTATTTCAGGAACATCATCTCCAAAGCAGGCTGTGTAGTTGTAATTGAATTGAAATTTTCTTATTGTTTTCTTTTGAATGTATTCTTTTTCCTCCACATTTTCTTGCTCCTCTACTTCTTTTGTGCCAGAATTGTCATTTCCAGGTGGTGGCTCATCCACCTTGCTTAATACATCTTAAATGATTTTTTTCGGTTGTTTTCTTGGTATTTTCGGAGGAATACTTGAAGCTTTTAATATCAGGTTCTTGACATCGTTTGATGTATTCTTCATATCTTGCAATGACATCCTGATAATATGAATTTCCCAAATTCATCATGGCATCAATCGATTTGATGATTTTTAGGCAATCAAAATAGTCTTGTATATGTCTGTTCTTTAGATTCTTCATCCTTTTTAATTGAACTGGGATGACATCGGCATCATTTGGACTTCTTTGGAAGTTGTTCAATTATATTGTTGAGTTTTTAGGAAGTAATTTATTTATATGAAATATCAAGTTTAGGGCAACGAGTTGGTTCTTAACTACTTTGAGCTTGAGTTCTGGCTAATTGCTTATGTCCACCAATTGCAAGTTGTTTTGATTAGACATTGATGCCATTCTTCCTTTCTCCAAGTAGGTTTTAGTCAAGATTGGGCAAATGCACTTTGTTATACATCCAGTATACTTTTCCTCCAGTTGCTTTACTCAATCATCTGGTACAGGTTTAACTCCATTTTTATACCATTTTTCGAAGAAATGAATTTGTAGGTTCCACCATCGCGTATTAATTTCAGGAAAGTTTGTTTCCTTCCGAATCTTGAGTCAATATTTTTGAGCCTTCCAACTTGTTTTTCATCAGATCTTTTCAGCTTAAATGCAGGTTCATCTTTTTTTTTCATCACTTCTTTCATCTGCTGTTTTCTCTTGAAAGTAGATTCATCCATTTCTCTTTCAGCGTTTTTTTTATTCTGCTTTTCATCTTCTCTTTTTCTCTTAAAAACAGATGCATACATTTCTCTCTCATCATTTCTTTTTCATTTTTCTTTTCATCTGCTCTTTTTCTCTTGAGAGAAAGTTCATTATTTTCCTTTTTTGAAATTCTCTTTCTTTGCTTTTCTCAAGCTCATTTTTTTGTGAAAAGAAAATGCCTGACTTATTTTTTAAGCAAGTCGTTGCTTTGCCTTTTAAATTCTTTCCTTTTCTTTTTGCTTGTCCTTCAGCTTATGCTCCAGTTCATTTAAAATGTAGCGTTTCTTGCCATTTAATTGCTTAAATAGCTTTATACATCCAATGTAATGAAGTTGAAGGTTTTTCAATAGATGATATGGGTTTTGATCAGTATTATAATTCAGTGATCTTTTTTGCTATTTGCTCAATTCAATTCATCAATTCTCTCAACTCTGAAAAAACAATCCTTGATATCAGCTGAATAGATTCTTGTGCCAAAGTGATCAGTATATTTGCTGATATGATCGTGATTTCTAAACCAATTTTCTTGTGGAAAGTTAGAAAATTTAGAAGTTATAGTTTCCTCTGAAGCACCAGAATACGAGGCAGCAGAATACTTGGAATGGGAAGATTTTTGATTCACAACCTTTTTACGAAAACCAGAACCCGTTGCAGTCAATTTTACTAAAGGTAATTTAGATTTATGTCTCTTTTGAGTAGTTATCAAAATATGTTCTTCTGATGTTGACTCATCCGAAGTAACATTTATCCATTTTATAAATGATAGCGATGCAATGCGGACTTCATCAGGAACTTCAATAGGGATTGGGTCAGGAACTGCTTGAGGAACAGGGTCAGAAACTGCATTACTAAATGTATCAGAAAGCCAATTTGAAATTTAACGATTTGAGTCATTCAATAAAGAATTTGAATTGAAGTTAATAATGTTCACCGCCACTTTTTTAAAAATATATAAATAGTTTGAAGGAGAAAAGACTGACTCTACGGATTTCTTAAGGTGTTTGATCAACGTCATAAACAAATCATCTACCAAATTGCTTAAGAATGGCCGGATAATCCCAACTTGGAAAGTACCCATATTATCCACAACAACTTTCAGCTTGAAGTCAGAATTTTGGGCTTTAACAACAAATAAACCTTGGACCATAATCTCTTTTCTGCGCGAATCATTGTCCAATTCTCATTAACTGAATGAAAAGATAAGAACTAAATTCTGAGACTTCTTCAACGATCTGATAGTTGTGTCAGAAGAGTGAACTGAATCTTGTTCCATGCGACAACACACAACATTTGGGTGAAAATGCACCTTGAAATCGCTAAGTTCTAGTTAAATCATATTTGAAAACACTTTGAAATTGAATGGGAAATCTTCTCAATAGCATGTCTAGAAACTTCTTTGCATCACATTGAATGCCAAAAGAAAAAGAGTAAAATCTCCACCCACAACTGTCCTTAATTCAGCTGCACTAATCAAAAAAAAGTTTACCCTCAGATGCAAATTTCTTTTAAGTTCTAAGTAAACTTCCATGATATGGTTTTCCTCAATAACCATATCTTTAATACCTTTTAGATTTTTAAGTATTTCAATAACCCTATTAATAAAGTAGGTATTTTTATCAGCAGTACCGAATACATTTTTTAGAATTAGTGATTATAATGTCATTATTGGGTAGTCGTAGGTTCCATAAATGTTTGATAGGCAGTAAGCGCCATCTTTGTAGTTATCCAATGAGGAGAAACTCCAAAGTTTTGTTTCAGAGAGTAAGGCAAAATTCTACTGCAAGAGAGAGGGGGGGAGGGTTGTCATTATCATGGCTGTCGTCATCATTTAAAATCACCATCATCGTCATCATTCATAAATGTTAACAGAATAAAATTAATACATATTCCAATTACTTTTTGGCATACTCACAATGCAAGGCATCATCAAGAAAATGCTCTGTACCACTTAAAAAATGGCTAGAATCATTCTCATTAGATTTGTCCTACAAAAAAATGAAAAAAATTGTTTTATCTTAAAAAATGGGAACAGGTTTTATGATTATTTTAAAATCAACTAAAATTGCTAAAAAAAACATCTTTGCTGGTATTTAAATAGTTGTAAAACTTATCGCAAATTATTTTTTTTATTTTTCAATCATTTTGTTCCTGAAAAATCCAATGAGAATAATTTCTAACTTATTATGGTAACTATTTCATACAAATTAAGCTAAAAAAACAACAAATAAAAATTCAATATTGATATAGTATTAAATAACCCGTCATGGCAAAATATTCGACAATACTAAAAATCTCTTTTCAAATATTTAAAATAATCATTTTCTATGAACAAGAATGAGAAAGATTAAAAAAGGGAATGCTTGAACTTTGCAATCATTACAGTAATGATGTGGCAGAGGAAGAAAGTGTAATCGAGTGTGGAGCACATAACAGGAAATAGAAGAGGAAATTTCTGACCATCCAGAGCAGAGGTGAGCAAACTACGGCTCGCGCTGGCTTTTTATGAGGCCAACGTTATTATTTTTCAGAATTAGACAAAGTATTGAACATTTTGCCAAAATCTCAGCTTAAACGCAAATTCTGTCCAATTTTTGAACGCCTTTGATATTTTAATGGTTTGCGTTCCCCAACAAACCCACTTTATATAGGCCTAGTTTTATATTTTCGATTATTAAGCTTGGTAGTATTGTATATTGCGTCAATAATTGATTAAACATTGTGTTTCGGATTCCACGTGAAGCTGTAAGTCCTCATTCTGATAGATGTCTGGAAACAGTTTATTTAAAAGGGGGGGCAAAACTATGCAAAGAATATTACCCTCAGTTATTAATGCGTAGCTATATCTATGAAGAAGAATGACAAAGATTAGAAAGGGAATGCTTGAACTTCGAAAATTATTACAGTATTGATGTGGTAGCAATTCGGTGATATGGTGAAATTATTAACTTTGTGATGATCTTTGCGAAGCTATTCCCTGAACCTAAAGATACTCTGGAGTATTTACTGCAGTATGAAAGGGATGTCTTTACGACAATATGGTGGCATACAGATTATTACTTACAATCTCATCTAGAAAACGCAAGTTATGAAAGGTGATTTTAAAAATAAAAAATTAAAACCTCTCAAGTCTTCCATTTCACGAAAGCGACTGAACAACCGGGATTTATTCAGCTTTCAAAAAGAATTCCTCACAACTGATGCAAAAAATCAAGTTTAAGTGCTTTCTGACGGGACAGTTGATTTATTTAATTTGAATAGTGTTTATTTCATGTTTTTACTGATTTAAAATATCTTTCTTTCTCACAGTTCTCAATTCTAAGCCATATAATTGAGTCTTAGGGACATACGATCAAGGAGTTGTTCCCGAGCGTCCTCAAACCTCATCATGCAGCCTGGGGTGGAACGAATGCTCCTCCCTTTTGGCCACGGACTTCTTGCTCACAAGTTGGTGGCAAAATAGTACCACTTTCCCTTCACCTCCTCCACGATTAAAAAGGCGGTTGCGCACTTAACTAAGGAATGATTCATTTTGTGATTCACTCGCAGCATTGTTGACAGTATAAACGACCTAATATTTATCGGCTGCTATCGGTTGCAGCTCCAATAGCG
Organism: Ceratothoa steindachneri; assembly: GCA_963969495.1. Taxonomy (NCBI): domain Eukaryota; kingdom Metazoa; phylum Arthropoda; class Malacostraca; order Isopoda; family Cymothoidae; genus Ceratothoa; species Ceratothoa steindachneri. The sequence continues at coordinate 24,383,040 of OZ018335.1, forward strand.
AGATTGATTTCTTACCAAAATCTAATATTAATAATAAAAAAAAGAAACACGCACGAAAATGTAAGTGCATAAAAATAGCAAAATGTGAGTCGTTAAAACTTTTATTCTTCACTGTTTATGAATGATTCACATTGGCACTGGTGAATGTAGTGGCAGGATGTGATATAAAAGGATGAAAAATGAGGAAAATTGATAAAGGAAATCCTCATAATATTGGAGTTCGAAGATTCAGTTTTTTCCAATTAAAATGACAATGCAGCTTAAATGGCCTGCTTGGTCGTCTATGCCTCGAGCAAACCTGCCAAAGCGTGGAAATAACACTTAAATGCATTATAAAATTAGGGTTTGATTTGCGAACGTTATTGAATCAGTTTGTGTGAAGAAAATGTAGCTCTTCTAATGGGTATGGTTTATTGAGGAGTTAAACAAAATTAAAATATTACAAGTGGAATTTAAGAACCAAGTATTTGAGCATTGTCTAGACAGGAAATATCTATTTATAAGTTTTTTATAAATACATTGTAAGGAGATACTCGCGAAGGACCAGAGTGAGAGAAAGTCCTCCTCGGAATACCCCTTTTAGCCTCTATGCTTTAAACCACGTTCTCCTTGGCGTGAGAAGTTTAGAATGCCCGAGAAGGAAGCAGTCCCTTGCTGAGTCACCTGACACAGGTGTATGTATTTGCTTTCAGAGGCTCCTCGCTGCCCTCACCCCCGCGATAACGCCGAGCTCTTGCCCCCATGCTTTCTAGGCATGTCTATAACCCCCTGAGCGCGGCCGTACTAATCCTAGCCCCATATCATAAAGCAAACTTCGCTGTCCGATCCGACTCGTTATCTCGAAGTTAATTAACATAGACTGACGTCGCGAATCCTCTAAATAAGGTGGCCATGCTCTGGAGCTATCTATCGGACCAGCCACCTGGCTATTTAATATTGAGTCCGCCATTCCTCGAGGAAAATGAAAGTTTGCCAATCTCTCCGTTAAAGCTGTATTGTCTGTTCCCTCGTGAAGTCTCGCAATCCCTGTTCGAGTCGTACCTCGCCGTTAAGATCTCACCAGCAGATCTCCCTTGGTGAAACTATGGACCCTGCTCAGAGGAAATCTATGGAGCCCCCTACTTCCAGGAGAATTGGGCGTCCCGCTCATCTCAGATCCCCTTCAAGACTCCCGTTCCATCGTGTCTGAGACTCCCTGCCGAACCGCAGAACAGTCTCGTGTTTGAGATTCCATCTCTCTGGAGCAGAGAAGATCTGCTCCAAGAAGTACTCTAAACCCTATCTACGAGTCATCCTAGTTACGACTCCCCGTAGTATCTTCTAGAAGACCCGCGCCTTTGGTCTCCCTTTCTCCCCCTCAGATCACCACCACGCTTCAAGGATAAGCGATCTTGTGTTTAATCCCCTGATTACACCGCATTAATCGTCATCCGCATCCACTTTTAAATTGACTTCCCGCTCAATCGTAATATCTCTTGTTCGAGTTAACGTTAATTTCGCTCCTCTCGCTTAACTCTGTCATATTATAAATTGACACAATCCAATTAATTACCTTTATCTTGTAACATTGTAACATTGATGAAACTTATCAATCTGGTTGCAAGTCAGGCCACTTCACAGAAACTGCCTTTCTCAATGTGTCCGATTGCTTACGAAGAGCCGTGGACAGGGGTTGTGCCTCCATCCTCGTTCTACTTGACCTCTCCTCTGCCTTCGATACTATTGACCATACCATCTACTTGATCGTCTACACTCTTTCCTCGGCATATCAGCCACCGTGCTTGACTGGTTCCGCTCTTACCTCTCATCTCGTACCCAATCCGTTGTGATTGACGACGTTTCATCAACCTCTACCCCCATTTGGAGTGCCAAAAGGCTCTGTCTTTGGTCCTCTACTATTTCCTATCTACCTTCTCCCTCCTAGTTCTCTTCTTCGTAATCTCGGTCTATCCTTCCACCTCTATGCTAATGACACTCAAATTTTCGTTTCCTCATACCCCACGTCTCTTGCCTACTCTATCACTGACCTCCTGGCTGCCTACTCCTCCATTTCTGACTGGCTCTCTACCAACTTCCTCAGGCTTAATCACTCAAAAACTGAGATCCTCCTCGTCGGCACCCCTGCTCTTGTCAAAAAATCTAAATCTCTCTTTCCCTCGCTTACTCTGGGCGGTAATAATATCATTTTATCTGACTGCGTTAGGAATCTGGGTGTTGTTTAAAATGAGCATCTCTCCTTTAAGCCTCATATCCGCAATGTCAGCAAATCCTCTCTATGTTTCCTTCGTAACTTCTCTCGCATTTTCTTTCACTTTGATCGCCAAAGTCTTGAGACTGCTGTTCATGCCTTCATCACCTCACGCCTTGACTACTGTCACTCTCTGCTTGTGAATCTGCCCTCATCCTTTCTCGGCCCCCTTCAACTTGTAAAGAACTATGCCGCCCGGCTTCTCTTCCATTGCCCTCGCTTCTCTCCCTCGAAACCCTTGCTGCATGAACTGCACTGGCTCCCTGTCAGATCCCGTACTAACTTCAAGATACTTTTTTTCACATTTAAGGCCCTAAACAACAAGGCCCCGTCTTCCCTTTCTTCTGCCCTCTCGCCACGCCATGTCCCTCGGGCCCTTCGGTCATCACATGCACCTCTTTTGAATATTTCTCGTTCATCCCTCTGCTCAATGGGGGACTGCTTCTTCTCAATTTGCGCCCCTTAGTTGTGCAATGCTCTTCCTGCTGAAATCAGGTCTTTTCCCTCTCTTACCACATTTGAGCGTCTCCTGAAAACGCATCTTTTCAGAATTGCCTTCTCCCCCTCTTAAATTTCCATTGAATTTCCAATCTCATCTCAGCACCACGTGCACTCTAGGAAGGCCTCAGGCCTTGAAAAGCGCATTACAAAACACTTATTATTATTATTATTATTATATATTAAAATTATATTTTGGAGTCTTGTTCTATATATATATCCTTTAAACTGCAACTTGGCAAGCCATTAGATAAATCCCGGTCGACCGTAAATCACACTCTGTATAAAAATCAAGGAGGCAGTCCCCCACTCCTTTAATTACAAAGCATATTGCAGGCGGCCTAGGGTCAGCTATCTGCCTGTGCTTGTGTATGCGCCCTTGTGCCGAGCGAGGCTTCACAGGCATACCTCGACATACATTTTGAGTTTCCTAGCAAGCCAATCATCCCTTTAATTGTCAATCCCTGTTTCGTATTTGCATGGTTATTTTTCCATGTTTAAAAAGAAGACGAGAAAATGAGTACAATAAAATTAGATATTTACTGACCTTAGTTCGGTTTAACCGGCAATAAGACTTAAAACAATTATCCGCTCAACAAAGGTGTGTATGCTAGTATTTAGGCGTCTCTCGAGGGTGTAAGTCATAGAGGACGAAATAACAAAGCTATGGTGTTAGAGAACTAACAAAGCTAATAGGAGCAGCGCAACAATTAAATGACGTGGATACTTGTTGAAACTAAAACAGGACAGAAGTTGGAACTATGACACAACTGAAACATTCGCTCGTGCAAACGCTGTAGTGCTAATCTTACAAAGCAGACGTGGCAACTCTAAGAATTAATCAATTTGAAATATATCTATCACAAACATGTATAAACCAATAACATCATGTTTTCTGGCAAACTACAATTGAAGCATGCTTTTTGTAAGTTCATTTAAAAAATATTAAGTACCCATATAATCTTTTTAGTAAATTCGAAATATCTTAAAAAATATTATTAAGGAGCTACTCTCAGAATTACCCTCCTTGTACTATTAATAAGACAAAGCAGACATACATTAAATCGTACTTTTTTTATTAAAAAAATAGTTTTGGATAACAAATATAAAAATTACACCTGGGGAAATGTATAATTTTTTTATTTATATAAAGTTAATTTGGGTATTATGCCCACCCTCAAATTTTTTGAAAATTCATATAGATACAAGTATATATGTTTAAAAGTAATTATTTTTTAATGTAGACAATGGTTTACTTGGGCAAATTTCAAAGAGTGTTTTTGTTAGGCTATTGCAATCGCATCATATTGTATTATATATCATTTCTTAAGGTAATTCGAAATCGTGGGGGGGGGGGGGAGCTTTTCTGTTATTAAGGCGCAATAATATTTAGATTTTAGTTTTTTACTTTCCTTAACTTTTAGGTTTTTTTTTTAGTTTCCTCGTATTTGCCCCACTAAAAGACCCTAATAAATATAACCCCTCAAAATCCAAACCATCGATTCCCACGCAAGAGAAAGGCAGTTAGACATCTATCTAAGGAGCTACTCACTTGAGTAACCGGCCGTTCAGCCATCCGGCTGATGAGAAGAAATTGCGCCATAATAAGAGAACAACCGGTCTTTATTCCGATCTAATTCCCCGACTAAACTTAAGGAGGACTTTAGCAATTATTTAATTCAAAATAAAATGTAAAACCACATTAGAGTTTCAAATTTCGCTAGAATCGTCCAAAGAGTTATGAAGTTATCGCTAAAAATAATTATTTACCGGACTAACGTTGTGAATACTGCCAATTATATCATTCGAAAGGAAATGTAATGCAACATAAGGGTTTCATATTTCCTTAGAATCGGCCAAATAGTTATGATGTTATTGCCAAAACAAAATAATTCCCGGACTTTCTAGGGAAGTCCTTGTTAATTATGTCATTCGAAAAAGAATGTGAAACAACATAATGAAATCAAATTTCGTTAGAATCGGTGGAATAGTTAGGATGTTATTGCAAAACAAAAATAATTCCAGGGCTAACCTTGGGAGACTTTAGCAATTGTATCATTCGAAAGAGAATGTAAAACAACATAAGGGTTTCAAGTTTCGTAAGAATCGGCCGAATAATTATCATGTTATTGCCAAAGCAAAATATTTTCAGAGTTAAACTTGGGAGGACCTTGCCAATAATATTATTCGAATGAGAATGTAAAACAAGATAAGGATTTCAAATTTCGTTAGGAATCGGTCGAATTATTACCATGTTATTGGCAAAATAAAATAATTCACGGGCTAACCTTGTGAAGACTTTGGAAATTATATTATTCGAAAGAGAATTTAAAACAACATGAGGGTTTCAAATATCTTTAGAATCGGCCGAATAGTTATAATGTTATTGCCAAAACAATATAATTCCCGGCTAACTTTTGCAGGATCTTGACAATTAATCATTAGATAGAAAATGTAAAACAACATGAGGGTTTCAAATTTCATTATAATCGGTCCAATAGTTACAATGTTATTACAAAAACATAAGAAAGCAAAACAGGGACCGACCGACCGAAATAGTGAGATGTAGAGTCGCCCGCGACTAAAAATAAATTTGTCTAACATTTTAAGTGTGTATTAACGTATTGCTTATACAATAATGGCTAATATCTCCATTTGGGGTTTAAATTATTTAAATACTGAGTCAGCACAGAGAAAGTATTTCTGATTTAGAATGAGTGTCGTAAAATATATATATATATATATATATATATATATATATATATATATATATATATATATATATATATATATATATATATATATATATATATATGGGGAAATAAATAGCACGAGGAAAAACAGAAGCTAGTTTGTTTACTCAGCGTCAACAGTTACGTTCCATATAGGCAGACACTTTACCTCCCCCCTCCCTTTTGCCCCGCTGTCTCAAAGATCCTCGAGGTCCCTCGCAAAGACGGATTACCTCAGCAGATTTCGTAGTCCGTTAATATAAACACAGGAGGGTGGGATAGCCTTTAGAATAAAATCTATTAACAGGGTCACTCTCCCCCCTGATTATAAGAAAGAAGAATACATATAGAAAGAGAAGCAGAAAAAAGAATAATACAGTTGTTAAAAGAACAGGCGCAAACGGAAAGAGAAGAGAGAGAACGAATACTCGCACATGAAAGGGCATTGAGCAAGGGTCAAGTGGAAGTCAAGGCCGTTGTATCCTGGCCTGGAGCTACGCAAGTACCTACGACGAAACCCAGCAAAAGAGCCCCCCTTTAATTTGCCAAGACCCCCCCCCAAAACCAAATTCTTTTCATCTAAGTATCAGAGGGAAATTAAGCCCCTAATTAATCTAAACCCTTTGTCCTCGGCATACCCCAGAAACCCCGTTATGTGTTTTAATTGTGGCACCCCAGGTCACATTAGCTTCCATTGCCCCCAAAATTTGAGGCTTAGGTCGTCCTCGAGTCAAGAAGTGCACAACATCACCGCATCTCTCCCCCAAGAACAACCTCCTGCTTCAGCGTCTCCTTCGTCCGCATCGAATTCCTCTGACCAACAGGTGAACTTTTTGTTTATAAGAGTTTTCCCGAAGGACTAAAGTTCGAGACTGGATCCGTAAATGGTTGCCGAGTCTCAACATTGGTACGCGATACAGGAAGCACCTGTATCGTCGTATCAGATAAATTGCTTCCCCCAGTCAGCCCCCAGCACCAGAGGTTCGCGGTCGTCCAGGATTTCCTGGGTACATCAAACAAGTTTCCCGTAGTCAGATGCCACATCCAGTGTCAGTATTTCACTGGTTGGACCGAGGTAGTGGCAGCACCTATTAAATTCTGTATTGTCTTAATAGCCATAGCACGCAGCTCTCCCCAAATCCGGTGGCTCAGCCTATAGTCACAAGGATTAATGCAACTAAGAGGGCCGCAGCCCCGACCCCTTTATCTCCTCTTGAGAGCCCCGAAAACGAAGAACTTAATTCCCAAGCGTTCGAAACCGCTGTGGGAGAAGGCAGCGAAAAATGAAATAAAATCTGTTCGCGGGAACAAACGAATAAGATAAGTTGTGGAGAATTCACTACTATTCCTAACGACGGCTAAAGTAATCCCCCATAGGATAAAGTCTTGTGCATTGCCCGGAGTTACTCCCAACGGGTATTAAGAATCGCACATTATAGCTTATTGGATGGACATTTTAGTCACAACAAAACCTCTCTACGTATTTTTAAATACTTTTTTGGGCCCAGCGCCGCTAAAGAGATCGCCGTATATTGCCAGTCATGCAGATTTTGCCAGAAGGCCAGCGCTAAAGGACGGGTACCGGCGGCTCCGCTACAGAAAATCCCCGTAATTTATGAACCCTTCTTCAGAGTGGCTATAGACTTGGTGGGGATCATTCATCCCCGTCTAGTGAAGGACACTCTTATATCCTTACTTTGGTAGACTGCGCCACTCGTTTTCCTGACACTGTCGCTCTAATAAAAATTGACAGTATTTCCTGTGCAGAAGCCCTTATCTCCATTTTTTCCCGAGTCGGCATCTTTTAAGAAAGCCTTTCTGATCGAGGCCGTTAGTTAACGTCAGAACTGATGGAATGCGTTGGCAAGTTACTCCTCATTGAACCCCTATTTAAGACCCCTTTTCGCCCCTCCGCAAACAGGATGTGTGAAAATTTAAATGGTACCCTAAAGGCAGTGTTAAGAAAGCTCTGTCATTCTCAACCTTTGGAATGGCATTGGTATCTACTAGTCGCCCTCTTCGCGTGCCGAGAGATCCCTCACCGAATTCTGGGTTTGCCCACTTCGAATTGTTATACGGACGTAACGTCTGAGGACCTATGAGCATCCTTAAGGAGCTCTTCACTAATCTCCAATTAAATGAAGAAGTTAAATCCTCCTACGCATATGGGATCACCTGCGTGAACGCTTGGAGAAATGTGCAGAGTTCGCCCTCTGAAACGCGGAGTGCAACCTAGCAAAATACCGAAGTTATTTCGACTTAAAAGCATAAGCTCGAAAATTAAAGCCTGGCGACGAAGTATTGTTACTGCTGCCTACAGAGACGAATAAGTTACTCTTCCAATGGGAGGGTCCCTTCCCGGTCATAGAAGCTCGTGGCCCCGTTGACTACGTGATTGAAACTCCATCAGGCCATAAACTGTATCACATAAACATGCTCAAGAAGTATCACCACCGAGCGTGTATTAATAATATTGTGACGCTGGATGAAGAAGGAACCATGGAAGCTTTATACCCATTTGAACCTTTTCAGGTGGTAAACACTATGTATATAGAGTCGGATAATGATTATCCCCTACCCTCATTAGACTTCCCCCAGGACGATCCGTCCACGGAGTTAAATTTAACTTACCACCTTGGCCCGCTCATAGATTTACAATAGTGCGCTCGAGTAAACTAAAAATTTATTTCAGAGCCCATCCTTCGACTACCCAATTCCCCAAAGAAGTGTGAAATCCGCACTGATGCTGTTGGTGAATGAATCGGTTGTGTCCTGGTACAAGATGATGACTATGCTACCCTTGTTCCATAGCTTATGCAACTATAGAACAGGAAGCGCTAGCCATAACTTAGGGATTAAAGAAATTAAATTTCTATGTAAATGGTAGTCAGTTTACCGTAGAATTCAATCACCAGACTCTCTCATATTTGTGTAACAGCAAAAGCCAGAACGGCAGACTCATGCGATAGAGTCTATTGTTCTTGAAGTACCAATTTAACATAAACTATATAAAACGCTCCGATAAGCGTGTATCCGATAACTTGAGCCGAAACCCCACAGAGGGCTAATTAAACTCCCTTTTGTCTTAAGAGCAATATTTTTGGGGTAGATATTAATGTGTTAAGGTTTATTTGTGTAAGGAATTAACTGCCTAGGTACAGATTAATAGTCAGTTTCTTTGTCTTGTTCAAATCGTCGCATTTAGGAGGTTCCCGTTCAAGGTTGTTCAACTCCAGACTCCCTCTTAGTTAAAAGTAAAAAGAATCCAAAAACGTATTCATGTTCGTTAGTTACCATTCAGTTAAGGGGAATTTTTGCGTCAACCATCACGTAGTACTCATTGGTAATATTAATTAAAGTTTTATTAAAGTTTTAATATTTCATTTTTTTTATGTAATTAAAAGTATATTTTTTCCCTAGTTGTTTAAGGAAAATCCTCGAAACGCTGCACATGGCAATAGATAAATAATATTACGTATCTTCCCTGGTTAAAGAAAAAAGCCTAAAAATAAAGCACTCTTAGAGAAAGGTGGAACTAAGTTATTCATGTACGGAACTATCTTACATACATACACGGTCGTATACCACGTCAAGATATATATATATATATATACAAGGTGTCCCATCAAAAAGTTAACCGTAATTTAAATTAGTATAACTCAAAACCTATTAGAGATTTTTGAGTCCTTCAAAACAAAACAAATTTACCAACTATTTCACTGTCGATTCTGGAAATTTCATTAAATTCTCTTTTACGATATTGATACAATAATGGGTTTAGTGGAGGCTATCAAAATTATGTTTGTGCAAGCAAATAAAATAATGAAACTTCGAAGTTTAAAATCAACAAATATATTTAAATCCATTTTTAACAAAAACACCTCTTCATATGGGTAATACAAATTCATTTTTTTACTTTCTAAGCACCGTTTCCTTCTACATGTTCTCCATTTCTCTCCAAACAGAGTTGCACCTTTGATCACATTGATTAACAACTTTTTTATTAACTTGTCATTTTCCTTAAGTCTATCGACTTCACGTGTGATACTATCTCTTAACTGGTTGATTTTTTGTGGTGGAGTAAGATACACTTCATTCTTTAGATATCACCATGAGAAATAATCACACGGTGTTGAGTCAGAGGATCTTGGGGACCATTCAATTGCATGATTTAGCGCGACAATGCGGTTGTCAAACGTTTCTCTTAGTTTTGTTCTTACAGCGAGCTGTCTATGAGCTGGTGCGCCGTCCTGAATCCACCAAAGTCTATTGAATTGATTGCCGTAAATCTGGCGGAGTTCCAGGAAGATCCTTTCGTGGATCATGCTCAGGTGGGCAGCACCATTTAAGTTATTCTCGGAAAACAATGTGCCGATAAGATAGCCATTCCCGCATATTCCGTCCGATCCACAGACACTTTCTGCTGACAAATACCTGTGTCAAAGTTGAATGCTTGGGAGGGGGGGGGGGGAGGGGGTCAGCGGCGCATATTGCCGAATGTTATGTCTATTTACCTTTCCATTCATGTAAAAGGCTGCCTCTTCACTAATCACAATGTTTTCCATGAAACGAGCAGGTTAATGGAGAAGCCATTCGACAAATTGTCTACGACGAGGAAAATCAGTTTCAAGAAGCTGGTGTCTTGCATGCATCTTATAGGGATGGCATTTTAAGTCATGTTTAATAATGCGGTTAAATGATGACTGTGACAATTGTAAACCATTCTTTCGGACTGATACATGTGGATTTTGAAGAAGTGTCATCTGAACATTTTCTATATTTACTGCTGTTCTTATGGTTCTCATACGACCCAAACGATCTTTATTTAGATTTAAGTATATTCCTTCATGTTGGTATTTGCGAACATTTTTTCAAATTGCGGGCTTGCTTGGTGGGTGCCTACCTGGAAAACGTTGTTCAAATGAATCTTGTACTTGTTTAATACTGCCAGTCTTAATCAAGTTTGTGACTACAAATACGCGTTGATCTTTTATTAACTGCATGATTAAAAAGGTTCTATGGAAGTAAATTTTTACACAGAAACGCTTTGATTTGCTTAGTAAGCAATGATGACGAGACCATACCACAGCGTGGCTGAAAAACTACTGTAAAATGGCCTAAGCTATGCTTGGAGAATCGCACAGTGTCCTAGGATACCTAGGCTTCCTAGGCTTCTCTTGAAAGTGCACGGTGGCCTAACCTTCCTAGGCTTCGTTTCATTATTTTACTTCTTTGCGCAAACATAATTTTGATAGCTTCCACTAAACCCATTAGTGTATCAATATCATGAAAGGGAATTTAATGGAATTTACAGAATCGATAGATAAATAGTTGTTAAATAGAACGCCTTTTGCAGAACACAAAAATCCCCAATAGGTTCTGAGTTATACTAATTCAAAGTACGGTTAACTTTTTTCTGGGACACCTGGTATATATATATATATATATATATATATATATATATATATATATATATATATATATATATTATATATATATATATATATCTTCATTCGTCCGAATTTATTGAGAAATTTAGGAAAATCCATAGAAAAAATAGTCGCCTTGTCAGTTTCGATGTTGATAGCCTTTTTACCAATGTCCCTATTGATGAAGCGCTTCAATTGTTAGTGAACGTATTAGATAACCCTAAATAAAACCCCCCATTACCTAAAACCAAAATTGTCAAACTAGTTGAAATGTGCGTAACGGATAATGTATTTAAGTGTGACATGGGATTTTTCCAACAAAAATATAGCCTTAGTATGGGCAACCCGTTATCCCCCTTCTTCGTAGCCTGTTCATGGAACATTGTGAAACTTCCCTACTCGCAACTATTAAACCAAATAATAATTTTGTATGGTATAGGTATGTAGATGATGTGATTTCCACATGGCCATTAAATCTAATAGACTCCTTTGATAACTTTTTGACAAAGCTTAGCAACCTCCATCCCACTATAAAATTCAAGGTTGAATGGGAAAAAGACAACTGCTTGCCACAATCACAAAATAAGGATGCAGGCATTTAATTAATCCCATCTTAAGAATTTATGATAAATCATCTTTTACGGTATACCGAAAACCTACTAATTCCAATTCCTATATACATTTTTTTTCCTGCCATGATCTTAAGATAAAAAAAGCAATTGTAATATCTATGCATTTAAGAGCCTTTCGAATTTGTGACCCCTGTTTTTTACAAGAGGAGATCACCTTCATAACATGCATGAGAGCCTATCTAAAGCCAGGGCAATATTCTACCGTCCCCAACAAAAAAATAATCTTACATGTAAAAAGAATTGCTTATCTCTAGCATGTTCCCCCTTGCTCAACAGATTAAACTCCATTATATATCCCAACTTAACCACCTTCATATATCCCCTAACTATCAAAAAATCTTTCCGTTCCACCAAGCCAGAATCGCAAAATAAGGATGCAGGCATCTATTTAATCCCGTGTAAAGCAAAGCCCCAAATTGCCCCTCCTTCTACGTGGGAGAAACCGGAAGGTCATTAAAAAAACGCATATATGAACCTAGGGGGGACATTCATAGAGCGAGCAATGCTTCCAGTCTTTTTAATCATGTAAAAAACGCCAATCATATAATAGATTTCCCTAGTGCCCAAATAATTTACCATTGTAGTGATTATAATAAAAGAAAAATAATTGAATCCTTACTAATCAAAGAAATTGCAAATTTCAATTTGTCAGAAGGCCAGCATAAATGTAGCCCCTATATATCAAACCTCATTCTAAAGGATATTGTTAATCACCTAAAGCTAACCCCTCCAGATTAATATCAGTTGCCTGTTATTGTATATTCCAATATTTCAGTTTTATTTGTCGATTTTTCTTAGTTAACGGGTGAAGATGATATGGTAAACTACATATCGAAATTAGTCCCGTTCTAATAACCATTTTAATAATAATAATGATAAACTTTATGCTCGAATAACAGTGGTTTTCTTGTATATTTATTTTCTCGTAATTGAGTGAAACAGTGTTTTCATATATGTATATATATATATATATATATATATATATATATATATATATATATATATATATATATATATATATAATTGAATAAATAGTTGTACTTAGCGTTTAATATTTTATTTTGCGACGTTCTAATTGGTAATTGCAGATTTTAATATCTGTCAGAGATCTTTCGTCTACCTTCAGGCATCTTCAGACGGTTCCTTTGTTTTCGAGGCGAAGGGTATCTTTGGGGTTTCTTTTCAGCTGTTTAATAAATTGTGATTTGACTCCGCCTTATTGAATAGAACAAGGAACAAATACAATAAAATTACTGGTTTAAAATACTACAAAGAGATCACTCCCGATCTTAACACGCAACGCTCCAGATCAGAATGTTTAGTACAGGTCGTCCACTAAGAGTGAACATTTTCTCGATTTTACTATACATTACTTGCCTCTAAACGTGTATTGAAAATCATTCGCGAAATTAAAAAGAATGAAAAGATGATTATTACCTGCAAGAAATAAATAACTCGGTGATTAGGGGCAGTTTCCTAAAGAAATAAAAACTATTTTTAATAAAGGAATAGTAAGGACAGCATGCCCACTAGCTCTGCTCCAAATCCCTTCCTTCTCACAGTTGAAATGTCATCGTGATCAATTTGTGCCTAATAATCTCGGTTCAAATATACTCTCAATGAATTAGACATACTTGTAGGCGCTAGGGAAAGCAGGTCTGAGGAATAAACCAATGTAGAACCTAGCGTCAATGGGTGCAGGTAAGGGAATGAGATGCAACCCTCGGGTGTTTACTATAACCCAATACACAGAGGGTTCGATCATGAAAATAAAAGAACATTCCATGATCCTTGGTTTATGCTGGGAAAATTTATGATATCCAAACTGTTGAGGGTTCAGCACCTCGGGAGATGGGCGTTGGTTTGGCACGAACATTATCATGTCTGCCATGAATCATCAGTTCAAAGGAGCGCTTCCCCCACGTTTCATCCGTCCATTATCCTCACTCACATTAATTATAATAGATTGGATCGCAGAATGAGTAATAAGAGAGGAGGTGGGTGGGTCTTCCCATCTGCCCTTAGATCAATCTGACTTACTTTTTTATACAAATAGTCACTCAAATTCACACGATGGCAGGTAAACCAGAAGAGGAATTAAAAACAGGAACTTCTATGGAAAATTAAAACTAAGAATCAACCGAGACCCATTATCTATCCTCCCCTTTCCCAACGACGAGGGATGGAGAATACGAATCGAACCCTGCTAATGGCTTTGCCAACCACCCCTTTCCCCTATAACAAAATATCTGCAAAGTCCTTTACGCCAAACTCCAAGTCGCCCTCATCCGCATCATCAATGTGAGGACTGGATTCATCTCACTTAGGGCCCAAAATCGCGACTTTGAATACATAGTGTCGGAGAGCCGAAGATAAGCCTTCGGAAAAGAGGATTAGAAGGTATAATCACCTTACAAGTGGCATCAAACAGAAGAGTGATCTGACCCAAGATCGAGTCATTGATGAGATCCTAAAAACAAATGCATTATAAGCAGTAGAAAAGCAGCAAATCTGTGCAATCAAGAAACAAGAAATGCCTAGACTGCTACGAACACCAATGCACATTGCCGCTAAGCTATTTGAAAACTGAGATAATAAAAAGAAAGAATAAAAAAAAGGAATATTAAATCTCAAACAAAAGCTGACGCGAATTGGCAGGTATAAGCACCCCAGGCTAAATATCCCCGGGGAGACAAAGGCCGCGATTAAGAATATCTATTATACGAACATGCTCACTGGGCAATTTTTTTTTATTTTAGAATCCCATCTGGTGACTACCTATTTGGGGATACTTTGCAAACCTTGTCTCAGCAGGAAGCTAAGAAGTTTCTCTAAACTCTGCCTTGTTACTAAACGGCTTCCCTGATGCGAAAATGCCGAAGAAGCAAAATTCATCAGGTGTATTTAAGGTAAGTTGGTTCCAAAAAAACAAAACAAACGCAACGAGTACAGGTTGGTGAGTTCGCTCAGTCTGAAACTGACGAAATCGAATCGCAGGAAGAAAACTTCGAAAATAAAAACACATCCGAATCGGAAGAAGGGACCACGCAACCCCAAATGAGAACTAGGAAAAAACCCTCCAACAAATGCGCAATAACAAATCACCGATCCCGAAGAAATGCAAACTTCATGCCTCGTGTAAGCTACCAAAGAAGAACGCAGGAAACGGCGCAGAAGAAGAACCAAAATAAAGGCATCTTAAAGAGTCAAGGAGAAACAGATGGATTAATTCACAAATATGCATAAAAATAAATTCAAATCTTGCAAATCAAAACTGAGAGTTAATCACGAACAAAACACCTCAGTATAGATTTCAGATTATACACATCGTGATCAATTTGTGCCTCATAATCTCGGTTCAAATATACTCTCAATGAATTAGACATACTTGTAGGCGCTAGGGAAAGCAGGTCTGAGGAATAAACCAATGTAGAACCTAGCGTCAATGGGTGCAGGTAAGGGAATGAGATGCAACCCTCGGGTGTTTACTATAACCCAATACACAGAGGGTTCGATCATGAAAATAAAAGAACATTCCATGATCCTTGGTTTATGCTGGGAAAATTTATGATATCCAAACTGTTGAGGGTTCAGCACCTCGGGAGATGGGCGTTGGTTTGGCACGAACATTATCATGTCTGCCATGAATCATCAGTTCAAAGGAGCGCTTCCCCCACGTTTCATCCGTCCATTATCCTCACTCACATTAATTATAATAGATTGGATCGCAGAATGAGTAATAAGAGAGGAGGTGGGTGGGTCTTCCCATCTGCCCTTAGATCAATCTGACTTACTTTTTTATACAAATAGTCACTCAAATTCACACGATGGCAGGTAAACCAGAAGAGGAATTAAAAACAGGAACTTCTATGGAAAATTAAAACTAAGAATCAACCGAGACCCATTATCTATCCTCCCCTTTCCCAACGACGAGGGATGGAGAATACGAATCGAACCCTGCTAATGGCTTTGCCAACCACCCCTTTCCCCTATAACAAAATATCTGCAAAGTCCTTTACGCCAAACTCCAAGTCGCCCTCATCCGCATCATCAATGTGAGGACTGGATTCATCTCACTTAGGGCCCAAAATCGCGACTTTGAATACATAGTGTCGGAGAGCCGAAGATAAGCCTTCGGAAAAGAGGATTAGAAGGTATAATCACCTTACAAGTGGCATCAAACAGAAGAGTGATCTGACCCAAGATCGAGTCATTGATGAGATCCTAAAAACAAATGCATTATAAGCAGTAGAAAAGCAGCAAATCTGTGCAATCAAGAAACAAGAAATGCCTAGACTGCTACGAACACCAATGCACATTGCCGCTAAGCTATTTGAAAACTGAGATAATAAAAAGAAAGAATAAAAAAAAGGAATATTAAATCTCAAACAAAAGCTGACGCGAATTGGCAGGTATAAGCACCCCAGGCTAAATATCCCCGGGGAGACAAAGGCCGCGATTAAGAATATCTATTATACGAACATGCTCACTGGGCAATTTTTTTTTATTTTAGAATCCCATCTGGTGACTACCTATTTGGGGATACTTTGCAAACCTTGTCTCAGCAGGAAGCTAAGAAGTTTCTCTAAACTCTGCCTTGTTACTAAACGGCTTCCCTGATGCGAAAATGCCGAAGAAGCAAAATTCATCAGGTGTATTTAAGGTAAGTTGGTTCCAAAAAAACAAAACAAACGCAACGAGTACAGGTTGGTGAGTTCGCTCAGTCTGAAACTGACGAAATCGAATCGCAGGAAGAAAACTTCGAAAATAAAAACACATCCGAATCGGAAGAAGGGACCACGCAACCCCAAATGAGAACTAGGAAAAAACCCTCCAACAAATGCGCAATAACAAATCACCGATCCCGAAGAAATGCAAACTTCATGCCTCGTGTAAGCTACCAAAGAAGAACGCAGGAAACGGCGCAGAAGAAGAACCAAAATAAAGGCATCTTAAAGAGTCAAGGAGAAACAGATGGATTAATTCACAAATATGCATAAAAATAAATTCAAATCTTGCAAATCAAAACTGAGAGTTAATCACGAACAAAACACCTCAGTATAGATTTCAGATTATACACATCGTGATCAATTTGTGCCTCATAATCTCGGTTCAAATATACTCTCAATGAATTAGACATACTTGTAGGCGCTAGGGAAAGCAGGTCTGAGGAATAAACCAATGTAGAACCTAGCGTCAATGGGTGCAGGTAAGGGAATGAGATGCAACCCTCGGGTGTTTACTATAACCCAATACACAGAGGGTTCGATCATGAAAATAAAAGAACATTCCATGATCCTTGGTTTATGCTGGGAAAATTTATGATATCCAAACTGTTGAGGGTTCAGCACCTCGGGAGATGGGCGTTGGTTTGGCACGAACATTATCATGTCTGCCATGAATCATCAGTTCAAAGGAGCGCTTCCCCCCCGTTTCATCCGTCCATTATCCTCACTCACATTAATTATAATAGATTGGATCGCAGAATGAGTAATAAGAGAGGAGGTGGGTGGGTCTTCCCATCTGCCCTTAGATCAATCTGACTTACTCTTTTATACAAATAGTCACTCAAATTCACACGATGGCAGGTAAACCAGAAGAGGAATTAAAAACAGGAACTTCTATGGAAAATTAAAACTAAGAATCAACCGAGACCCATTATCTATCCTCCCCTTTCCCAACGACGAGGGATGGAGAATACGAATCGAACCCTGCTAATGGCTTTGCCAACCACCCCTTTCCCCTATAACAAAATATCTGCAAAGTCCTTTACGCCAAACTCCAAGTCGCCCTCATCCGCATCATCAATGTGAGGACTGGATTCATCTCACTTAGGGCCCAAAATCGCGACTTTGAATACATAGTGTCGGAGAGCCGAAGATAAGCCTTCGGAAAAGAGGATTAGAAGGTATAATCACCTTACAAGTGGCATCAAACAGAAGAGTGATCTGACCCAAGATCGAGTCATTGATGAGATCCTAAAAACAAATGCATTATAAGCAGTAGAAAAGCAGCAAATCTGTGCAATCAAGAAACAAGAAATGCCTAGACTGCTACGAACACCAATGCACATTGCCGCTAAGCTATTTGAAAACTGAGATAATAAAAAGAAAGAATAAAAAAAAGGAATATTAAATCTCAAACAAAAGCTGACGCGAATTGGCAGGTATAAGCACCCCAGGCTAAATATCCCCGGGGAGACAAAGGCCGCGATTAAGAATATCTATTATACGAACATGCTCACTGGGCAATTTTTTTTTATTTTAGAATCCCATCTGGTGACTACCTATTTGGGGATACTTTGCAAACCTTGTCTCAGCAGGAAGCTAAGAAGTTTCTCTAAACTCTGCCTTGTTACTAAACGGCTTCCCTGATGCGAAAATGCCGAAGAAGCAAAATTCATCAGGTGTATTTAAGGTAAGTTGGTTCCAAAAAAACAAAACAAACGCAACGAGTACAGGTTGGTGAGTTCGCTCAGTCTGAAACTGACGAAATCGAATCGCAGGAAGAAAACTTCGAAAATAAAAACACATCCGAATCGGAAGAAGGGACCACGCAACCCCAAATGAGAACTAGGAAAAAACCCTCCAACAAATGCGCAATAACAAATCACCGATCCCGAAGAAATGCAAACTTCATGCCTCGTGTAAGCTACCAAAGAAGAACGCAGGAAACGGCGCAGAAGAAGAACCAAAATAAAGGCATCTTAAAGAGTCAAGGAGACACAGATGGATTAATTCACAAATATGCATAAAAATAAATTCAAATCTTGCAAATCAAAACTGAGAGTTAATCACGAACAAAACACTTCAGTATAGATTTCAGATTATACACATACCAGAGAAATACAATAAAACGATAGTCAAAGAAGAATACATGAAATAAAGCAAGAACTCGTGAAACTCATAAGAGAACAACAAGAACAGGGATGGGACGAAGCGATTGAAAAACTAGACGACGAGGCTTTGCCCAAAGAGTTCTGGAAAATGCTAAAAAGAATGAAAGGATTAAAAACGCGTCAGAAAATGCAAAGAGACAATATAACATTAGAAACACAAACAAAAGAGGACATCGACTAATTAATTCTTCAACGAACATTGAGGTGAAAATAGAATAATCGACAAGTTAAACGAAAGTATTTAAAGAACGCATACCAACCACCAGGTGGATCAAAGGAGGAACTTGTGGTAGCTGATGAGGCGCTATTAAAAATATAAAAAGGGGACAACGCCGTCCAATCCTTCAAAGAGAAAATGCCACGGTAACCTCGGGACTAACTACACTAAATTATACCAAGTACCCGAGATGAATTTTTGAGCGAATTAAGAACATATTTAACTCCTGCTTACATACCGGCTACCATCCAAATAGTTATAAAGTGTCTAAAGTAATATTCATAGCTAAGTAGGGCAAGCCTTTCACCAGCAAAGAAAGCTTTCGGGCAATCTCAATCTTGCAGTTTGGAGAGAAGCTCTTTGAGAAAATCCTTTGAAAACATAAAAGAGAATTCCTTATATAAACAAAGGGGTGCTTCAGGAAAATCAGAAGCACGGATATAGCAATCGATTTAATAACTGAGGAGATCGCCCAAGAAACAAGACCTGCTGACCCAATAGTCGCGTGCTCTCAGTTATTCTGATTTATAACCTTAAAACCTTCAAATCTTTCAATAATTCTCCGACTACTTTGGGAGGACCTTGGCAATTATATCATTCGTACCAGAATGTAAAACAACAAGGTTTTATATTTCGTTAGAATCAGCGAATAGTTATGATGTTATGCCAAAACAAAATAATTCCCATGCTGACCAGGCCCATTATATCATTTGAAAGAGAATGTAAGAAAACAAAAGGTTTCAAATCTTGTGAGAATGTTATTACCAAAACATAAAAAAGCATAACGGGGAAGGACTGACTGACCGAAAAGTGAGATGTAGAGTCTCCCGCGAATAAAAGTTTTTTGGTGTTTGAGTTTAGGTTCTGAAAACATTTGAAAACAAGTCATAATTTTGAGGATAAAACAAGTTGCACACATTTACCCCTTTAATATTGCACATTGCAGAAAGATCAGAGTTTTATGACTAAAGTAAATGGACAATAGGAGTAATTATTGCCTTAAAGGGGGAAGGGGGGATTTCTAATTGTCTGCATTTTCTGACTAAAGTAAATGGACAATAGGAGAAGTTATTGCCTTAAAAGCGGAAGGGCCAATTTCTAATTATCTATATTTTCCCAATACAAAGAGCAGCATAATCGGAATAATATGGCCAGTGTAATTAAATATTATGATTAACATCAGATTTCACATAGCTGTGAACAACAAGGCTTCCTTCATTATGTGTAGGTGAGTGAACAAATTGATTGAACCCATGAGAATGAATCCCTCTACCAACTATGTAACAATAATCACAGCCATTGACAAGGGCGTTTAATTTTCTAGAAAAGTGCAGGTATCAACTCCTCCTTGAGACCTATACACATTAATGACATGATAATTTTGACCTGAAAAGTTGGTCATTTGAAAGTTTTCGTTATTCACTTCTCCAGTCAACCTAGGGTCATTATGGTAATAAGTTGCAATTTCTTTTCCATTTTCACGATTTGTTAAGTTGAAGATTAAAACTTTTTTAATGATAATATTTTGGTTTAGTGCTTGAACATGACAAAGCATTACATAGGCTTATGCAGGTTCTCGCACATACCTCAGGTCTAAAATTAAGTAATTTCGTTTAGCAACAGTAGCAACTTGCATTTTAGGAGCAGTACATGCAAATAAAAGTTTTAAAGGAAATTGTACAGCAGTACACATCTGATTATTGGTTTGTTTTTTTTTTACATTGAAAATCGAAATTCAATTTATTCAATTGGTTTCACAGGTATTCCTGGAAATTGTTGTTATACAACATTATGTTTTTTGCGTTTGCTTTTACCCACTTTTTTATTTTAAAAATTGACTAAAACCGTTTTTACTTTTCCAAGGGCTTTAAACTGAAATCCAACAATTTCGCTTATTGCACCATTTGTCAAACAATCAATAACATCAGCATTGTAAGTCAACATTACTTTAGCTCCAATTTTGGATTTAAATCTTTTTGAAGTGGTGTATTATAGATAGAGGCATCCTCACTAGTTCTGGGATTGGGCTTTTTTGAGCTGTACTTACAATTTCAGCTGGAATTTTATGGGGATTTCTTTCCATCCTTTGCAACTTTGTAATGTTAATGGTATTCACATCTTTGTATGTGCAAGTAACAAAAGGAGCTTTATTTGAAATATCAGGGTGGTTTACAGGTCTTACTCTTTGTTGAAGCAACATATAATCATTATCTGTTTGTGATCCAGTTCTTATTCTATTGAGAACATCTGCATAGTGAGGATGATTTGTCAATAAATGCTCCACGTCAAAAGTGCTCCATAAAGATTCAATGTAGTATGAAACATGATAATCCTTGGATTTAGGTAAATTAAAAACATATTTTTCTATTACCGGTTTAAGTTAAAATAAATCACTAAACATTAAAACTTGCCAGGAAGAGACAAAAACTCGTTGCTGAAAGGAAAATTTACTGAACGACGCCAAATAATCCCATCAATATTGATTTCGTCTGTTGCAGTAAAAGAACGGGGAAGAACGTACGGATTCTACAAATTATCACCACATTGCCTCAGAAATCTTTCAACCAATTGAATAACAACATGAATCACATAACTTTTTCCATCACCTGCACCACATTGGACAATAAAACATAGAACATCAATTTCACTTGGAACTTTCCTTGAGGCCAAAATCTCCTTGATATATTTCATCACAACATCCACAATCATTCTTTGAGCATTGTCCATCCACTGAATAAGTTTGAATATCTCTTCATCAGAGTTGAGTGTTACAGTTTTGAATAATCCAGTCATAGGAGTAGATCAATTTTCTTCAAAAAGACCAGAAAACCTCTTGCCGTATATTCAGGATTATATTCAAGACATATTTCTTCACATTCTAGTCTATCTTGTTCATTTTGTGGGTCCAGTTCATTACTAATTTTGTTTTTCACTTCGTGGGCAGCTTCCATTTATCCTTCAACTGTTTCGAACAAAGGCATGATTTGATTTTTCAGTTTATTTATTTGTTTTTTTGCAAAAGTTTTCAGACATAATTCCACATCTTCTCTTTCATGTTTAAGGTCAAACTTTGGGCCATCTTCCTTTTGATTTTGTGAGGATGAAACAATTGCAGTTCAGAGAAGAGATGTTCATGAAGATTTTGTTTCTCCTTTTGATTTTGTGATAACGCAAAACAATTTCTGTTCTTAATTTCATAAAGGCTCGTTCATCATTTTGTGGTTCGTTGATTTGTTTTATGTAAGTTGGCAATTTCTAAATTCTTCTCCTTCATCCATTGTTTTTGTGATTATCTTGTCCCTTTAAATTAGATTTCCATTGCGATCAAATGTTTTTGACACTATTAGTTGTATGAATTCATAAGAATTGGGATTCTCTTTCACAGTTTGGTACCTTTTAACAAATTGAGCATATCAAAGATCTTTTATTTCTGGTTGTAGCTCACAGTCTCTCTCAAATATATTTGATATATTGAATCCTTTTCTTGACATTTCCCGTCTCTGCCTTCCATTTCCACTGCATTGTCACAATTTCTAGCAACATCATCATCAATTCTTTGAAGAAAGTGGCTCGGATTAATTCCAGTAGGAGCAAACAGGGCTTGAACATTTGAATCTTTGAGATGCATGTGAGAGAGAATTTCTGTAATTAGCTTCACTTTCTCCCATTTGCCTTTTAGTAGAAAAACAGATCCAATTTTCTTCAATTTCGATCTCAAATTTTCGTTTTCAGCATTTTTGAGAGCATTGGTTAAAAAGTTCATGGTTTCACTATCATCTTTAGAATAGTAGTCACTTATGTAAGTTATGATGGTAAAGAAGTCAAGACATAGTTGTATATACATGTTTCTAATCCAAGCAGATATCCACTCAGGGTTGTAAGTGTTGACCATAGTTTCTGCTATATCCCGTTTATAATGAGGGTCATATCGTTCGTTGTTAACTGACAAAGCATTTTCATATTCTTCCAATTTTGAAATGACTTCATTATATTGATTAATGATGAAAAATTTGCATCATGATTTGACATTCCATCATAAGCAGACTATCTTTAAGACATGAAATGTTCCATCTTCATTAAGATCACCTTCAAAAAGGTATCTCAGATCTTCTGGAATATG
The DNA here is from genome assembly GCA_963969495.1 of Ceratothoa steindachneri. Classification (NCBI taxonomy): domain Eukaryota; kingdom Metazoa; phylum Arthropoda; class Malacostraca; order Isopoda; family Cymothoidae; genus Ceratothoa; species Ceratothoa steindachneri. Next base: position 24,405,814 of record OZ018335.1, read on the forward strand.
AGAAAACTGTTCATTCTGATAATTAATCAGCATTTTTAATGAAATGACTTAATCTCCCCTTTGTTTTTACAGCTTTCATAAAAGATTCTTACTCTCTTTGCTTGTAAGAGCAGGTCTTTTCCATTACTTTTTTATCTTTTAATACGTCTCTTACTACATCAATAATTGTTGTATCTTGTTATCCTATAGTTTTTCTCTTCTTTATTATCAAAGGTGTAGTTTGAAGGAGTGCTTATTAAGGTTGTGTGAGTTGGAAACTTTGGAAAGTTGAATCGGCAGAATTCCATATTTTCTGCAAGCTTTTGCATTATGTTGATGCACTTGTACTTCTTCGACAGTGTCAGCAACAGCAGGATTTCTTAATGATACAAAAATAGAAATATCAGCAACCTTTTCCATTGACATTTATGATAAACTAAAAAATTTTAGTTGGACCTGATGAGATATTTTTTGCTTCAATGAAATTGTTGATATCTTCTCTTTGAAGCTGAATCACTTTATCTCAATGGACCCAAAGAACACCATGAGCCTGTGGAGCTCTTCTAAAATGAAATTTAATGCGATAGTTTTAGTAGTCCATGGACAATGCTGCTTTTTGACTAATGACAATATGCTTAATGAACATTTTAAATTTGTGCTAAAAGTTGAGAGTGGCAGTCAGCAAATTCGGTGCAATCATATTGTGTTTGTTTAGATAAGCTGCCAAGAAATCATCAAGAGATTCCCCATCAACAAATATTTCTTCCTCTCCATATTTGTTGGAGTAAGTGACATTATGTCCATCGAATATGGAAGTGAAGTTCTCTGGCCATCTTATTTCAGCACATTATTATGTAAAAAAACATATCAAAAGGGCCAAGATTCTCCATTTTGTCACTTGGTTTTTGCCAATATTTTGGTGTGTTCTAATTTCATCCAAGACAATGTGAAGATCATGCAGACTTTAGGTCCACTTTGAAATATAGGAATAATATTTTCGTTTATTTGTTTCTTCTTATAGTATGCAGCAGAGCCAAAGTTGTAAGATACATCATTTGCAAACCTTGGATCAACATTCAAGACTCTTTGAGCGATGTAATATAGGTCAGCTAGCTTCACTTTTCTTGGCTTATCATTGTCATTTTGTCCATCAGGAAAATGAGTGGAAAAAGATTTTGCTTTCCAATTGTATGGAAGAACAGTTGGAATTTTACCTTCTACAGGAACCATTATCAAGGGCTCTTTTTAGTCGCGTGTGATTCTAGTCGAGGGCGCCTTGACTCTACATCTAACTATGTCGGTCAGCCCCGTTTTGCTTTTATGGATTTTGTAATAACATTGTAACTATTTGGCCGATTCTAACGAAATTTGAAGCTCTTTGGTTGGTTACATTCTCTTTCTAATGATATAATTGCCAAAGTCCTCTTAAGGTTACCCCGGGAAATAATTGATTTTACCAATAACATCAAAACTATTCAGCCGATTCTAACGAAATACGAAACCCTTATGTTCTTTTACATTCTCTTTCAAATGACATAATTACCAAGTTCCTTCCAACGTTAGACCGATAATTATTTTACTTTTGACAATAACATCATAACTATTCAGCCGATACTAACTAAATTTGAAACCTTTATGTTGTTTTACATTCTTTTTCAAATTATTGAATTGCCAAGTTCTTCCAAAGGTTAATGTGGGAACTTTTGAAAGTTTCAAAGGTCTTAAGTTCATAAATCAGAATAATTAATATCACGCGGCTTTTTGGTCAGCAGACCTTGTTCATTCACTTTGTGTTTTCTGCACTTATTTCAGGAACATCATCTCCAAAGCAGGCTGTGTTCCTGTATGTAATTGAATTGAAGTTTTCTTATTGTATCCTTTTGAATGTATTCTTTTTCCTCCACATTTTCTTGATCCTCTACTTTTTTTGTGCCAAATTGTCATTTCCAGGTGGTGGCTCATCCACCTTGCTTGATTCATTTTCAATTATTTTTTTCGGTTGTTTTCTAGTATTTTCTGAGGAATACTTGAAGTTTTTAATATCAGATTCTTGACATCGTTTGATGTATTCTTCATATCTTGCAATGACATCCTGATAATATGAATTTCCCAAATTCATCATAGCTTCAAAAGATTTGATGATTTTTTGACAATCAAAATAGTCTCGTCTATGTCTGTTCTTTAGATTCTTCATCCTTTTTAATTGAACTGGACTGACATCGGCATCATTTGGAGTTCGTCGAAGTTGTTCAATTATATTGTTGAGTTTTCTTCAGCAATAGGCACATTTATAGTCTTGTCAATCATTGAATTCCATCTACTTTTAGGAAGTAATTTAATTATATGAAATATCAAGTATAGGGCAACGAGTCGGTTCTCAACTACTTTGAGCTCGAGTTCTGGCTAATTGCTTATGTCTTCCAATTGCAAGTTGTTTTGATTAGATATTGGTGCCATTCTTCCTTTCTCCAAGTAGGTTTTAGTCAAGATTGGGCAAATGCACTTTGTGATACATCCGAGATACTTTTCCTCCAGTTGCTTTTCCCAATCAACTGATAAAGGCCTAACTTCAATTTCATACCATTTTTCAATGGCAAGATTACTCTAGGAAGATTTCTCTAAAAATAAACGTAAATGAGAGGTGATTAGCGCAGTGCAATGACACTCTTTACTTGCAAATCGGATTTTCGACACCATCGCTTCGAATAATAAGGCAGTAATACTTAAGTATCAAGGCAAATCAATTAAGGATTTTGGTACTCTTGTATTAACAGTCATTGCTTTGTCGCACTTCCAAGAAATGTCCTTTATATTGAGAATTTGATTCAAATTTACTTAAGAAAGTTAAGTCTGACTCGACCTTGACGGGGATTAAAAATAAATGAGATCAAAATTGCCACCTTAAGCTTCACTTACGGGATAAGGTAAAATCTCCTCTTCAGCATAAAGAGAGGACAATTATTACCATAACGGAGTTGTAAGATTCCATGAACTCTACTTAATCGTATCATATTTACAGTCGTAAGACTAAAATTGGGTCCATTTTTTCTGAAATAAATGAGGCTCAATGTAATAATGTTTGGTGCTGTGAAATCAAAACCATAAGAGAAAAGTCATTTGAAATTGTTTCTGGACTTCTTTATTTTTAGGCTTCTGTTGTGATTAAAGAATAAGTAAATAATTGATATAACTAAGTTGAATTTGATGTAGGAGGAAGAGTACAGGACGCGCTCCCTCCCCCCAAAGAGCCCAAGCGTTAGATAGACTTCATTTCTTAACGTTTTGTCGAATTAAGAAATGACGCTAATCAAAAATTAGGGTCCGTTTGGGGGGAACACCCTGTATTTTTAATGTATTTTACAAGAACATTTTACTCACCAAACCTTACATCCGAGTTCGTTAACTTCAAACTTGAATTCATTTTGCTTTAAGTTCAATCGGCAAACGCTTGGATGAAACACTAAAACAAAGATGTTAAGAAGAAGTGAAACAAAGGTGACAACCTTCTTCATCCCCACCCTCACCTTCCTCCCAACCTCTTTTTTTCTCCTTTCACTGTCTATTAATTTTACGCCATACCTAACGTGGAGCGGCCATGGCGATGGACTGCCAGGTAACTAGGTGAGGGGAGTGGCTTCAAATGGCGGCTTCTGGTTCTGCCAGCCCCGTATTCATCCCTCTCAGAGTGGGCTACTGCGTGGGGCTGAGTAGCATATGCAGCACGTGAAATACATAGGGTCACTATGCCTAATGATGGGTTTGTAACAAAAAATTGTCTCCCGTTTCCTTCCCCTATGCCTCCACTAAAGCCGCCTTCGGGCAGCTTTACTGAAAAAATAGAGGTCCCTCCCCATTGAGCTCTCTCAGGCGACCCTCCAAATTTCTTCTACCCGAGAGGATGCTTAGTCCTCTCCTAGGCATACGAGTGTAGGAGACTCCCCCTCATCCCTTTCTTTAGAGACGCTCTTTGGTACCTTCCTCTTTCCAGCGGCAGTTCCTCCTTTTTTTCCCAAGAGACTGCCAAGAAAGCACGCATGCGGTCCAAAATTGACCGCCCCCGGTGGAAGCGCCTCGATGGGGCCAAGCCTCTGAAGCGGGCAAGGGAAAGCAGGGCTCGTCGGTCCATTCTCCCTAACGTCCTGCACCCTTGCGTTAAAAGTCTACAGGGACCCACTCTACGTGCCTTCCTCTCTTCCCGGACGGATGCCGGTTCGCCGGCAGAAAACGAGACAAAAGGTACCTATAGGGGAATCCAGGATGTCTTGGGGGGATGATCAAATGAAGGCCCGCCTGAGATGGACGTGGTCCTTGGGGTGACCCAGTCCCAGATGGTAGGGGCTTCTATGGGTTCTAACCTGGGCACCCGAGTCCGCTCCTGTGCAAGGTCCTCCTCAGACGGCTCGGACCCCCGAGGCCTTAAAAGGAGAGGAGGGATCTCCTCCCCCGGGTAGTGCCTCTATGAGAGCCAAGACATTCTCCATTTCAGTGAAGGATCTTGCCGAGGCCGGCCCATATGGTCTAGGGGCTGCGAGCGGCGGAGGAGTCAAGCTGGTTCATTCCCCGCCCTCTTCTAAGAAAAAAATAGAACAGGAAAAAGACTAAAGAGATTTGGGGCTCCTCTCCCTCCCATGGACCCGCTAGAACGGATGGGGCCGCTGCCGTATCGGCATGCTACCGAGCCAAGGACGGCACGTCTGGCCCCGGTGCATCCCCAGGTGGGGAGTCCCTGACAAAGACCAAAGGTGGGCAGAGAGGAGCCTCGATTACGTCGGGGCCCCTCATTCAGTGACTACCTGGCGTTTTCGAGCCCGATGGCTTCCTTGTTTTTTGCTCCACTGATTTCAGCATGTTGGAGAAGGGCAACATGATCCATCAGATGAGAGTTCTGGCAAGTGTGATTGATGCAGAGTCAAAAGTGACCCGTTTCTCGGGACGGGAGCCTTTTGGCAAATGCGTCGAATCCCTCCGAGGCAACCATGATTAGTGCCTTTCGGACACTTGATTGCACGACGGTGAGTGTGACGACGAACTCTACCATTAACCTCGTAAAAGGAGAGGTTTGTGCGAGGGAAGTCGTAAACTAGTCCATAGATGACATCACCTATTAGCTGGCCGACCATGGAGAGGACAAAGTCAAGCATGTGATAAGAAAACAGGGAGAGGCTTCGATGCATACCCCAACACTCACTCCTAGCTCACATTCGACTGTGACAAGCTCCCTGAATCGGTGCGTGCCGGTTGGTATCGCTACTGTATGAAGGCATTCGTGCCACTGCCGCGTAGGCGCTATTACTGCCACCGCTTCGGCTATATTCATCGCTCCCGTTGACGTGCAAATCGGCGTTAATCTAAGTCTGTGTAAGTTTCTGCAAGGTCGTACACGATAAGTTTAGAGCGTGAGTGACCAAGTGTGTAAATTGCGGAGAGCTGCACCCCGCTTCTTCGAAGTAATGTGGTGTGTATCTCTTTGAGAAGCAAGTCCTGGCCGTTCAGGCACAGGATCGTATCTAATTTCGCCAGGCTCTGCCCTGTACGTCTTATGTCTCAATGTTAAAAGGATACCCTGTGCTCCTGGTCCATCCAGGCCTACGAGCATGGTCGTTTCCGCGCCTATTCATAACCCTTCTGCCGGTTCTACTTACCCCTGTCGCCACCCTGGTAGAGTTGGGGGCATAAATGGTTCACACCCAGCTTCAGCTAAAATGAGGTCTCCCATTACTTTCATAGCGTTACCGTATCCCGTAAGCCTAAACGGCTGTGCGTTTGTCTGCGCAGGAGGCAACACCCCTGAAGTTGGTCGTCTGGCCACTTTCCTTTGGTTTCTCAAGCTGCCTTCCGATAGGAGGAAAGCAGTAAAGTAGTTTCAGCTCTTACGCCCACACCTAATGCTAGGTTGGGTGACTCGAAGGCGGTACGTCCTCCAAAGGAGGGAGCCCTCCTCCAAAGCCGCCTTGCCTGCCTAAGGTTTCGAGGCAGAGGGAGGAAAAGATTCGCCGCTTACTTTCCCTGCCTCGATCTATCTTTGTGCTCTCCGGATGCACAGCCTGATTTTGGATGGAGTGTAGTCGATGACCTCCATGGTAGTCATCACTCCCCCATTCGCATATCATTATCTGGACTGCTGCCGACTGAGAGCCCGCCTCGGTACTGCTTGGCACCCGGCGCGGTGGTCCGCATTTCAGGAAATGACTGATTTCTCTGTCTCAGTCGAGGAGTTTAGGCCGTTGAGTTCTTTTCCGGCAACCACATTGCCGTGGGCCTAACTACTATTCCTAGAACGTCTGGCTATGTGAGGCAGCCCTCATACAAAAGCGTTATGCCTACATGATGGCTAGATTCATGAAGCTTCTCCTGTACGGCCGCACCTACCCTATTGAACTACACTTCAAAAGCTATGCTGATAGGTGTAACAGCGCATGCACAAGCCAAACAGAGAACGAATGCACTTGTCTATTTATTGCGAAGAACGCTTCACAGACTTCGTGTTATCAATATAGAAATGAGGATTTCTTAGTTTTAGGTAGCAAAGCGTTGATAAAATTCGCCAATTGGTGCAAATTTCTGCCCAAGAGGTAAGAACTATGAGGATAAATTTGGCATTTGGGAAATGTGAGGCCATACTACAAAAATAGATTTAAAAATTTATAGTGTGATACTATAACATCCAAGACGAGATGGTACATAATAAAGTTCTGAAAGTTTAGCATCAAATAACGAAGACACTCTCAGGCAATTGTCAATGCTACAAAAAAAACGAAAGGAAACATCCCATAACTAGATTCCGGAAACACATGAGGTATAACTATTATTACGAAAGTCATAGGATATTTAAAGCATTTCGAGTGATTTAAAGTGAGCGGTGAGAGTAGTTTAGGAAACGTACGAATTAACTAGAATCTGAATAAAATCGAAACGAGAAGAAAGAGAATAACCGTAGAATTAAGATAAGTTATTAGAAATTTACGGTGACGGTGACTGTCGTAGAGTCAAACGTTGATGTTAGCCAAGGATTGACTCTGCAGTGACGTGGAGAGGAAGCAAGGCAGAAATTGGGATATAGATCCCAGTGCGAGAGTTACATAATCAATTCTTAGAGGTTCTGAGTTTAGAGAAACTGATTGTAGAAAAATAAATTTACTATATACAAATAAAATATTATTAGCAAAAGTAAATAAATGATAATAAATAAGATGAGGCCGGGGGGGTATCAAACGAGGGGTGGTACGAATAACTCAATGGGGACGAGAGTCAGAGAGAAGATGCACGGTGAATGCTTCCAGGGAAGGGTAGATAGTGTAAATGACAGGGAGACTCACGTAAAGCCTAATTGACTGGAGACTTTGGATACGACGAGTAAGCTGGGCGCTGAAAAGTTCTACTTGCAAAATTCCTTATTCTTTAATCTCGCTGAGAAATAAACGAGGGAGTACTCCAGACGAAAACGAAGTCGATACCCGAGCGATAGATGCCTGTCCGTGTCTATCGTCTGTTGGGCGGGAACTCTGGCGTTAGATACGAGCGAGCCGGGTAGAGAGGTGACGCGTCGCCTTCGTCACTGGAAGCCGTCTGCGGGACAGGGCGTACGAGACTGTACGTGGCTGATAACCAAGACAGGGCTGTATGGTATTAATTTCTCAAAGCTTTTCCTGAAGTATTTATACTGCCTCGGCGAAAGCTGGTCGCCGGAAGCCCCCAAAAGGGGAACAGGGATCTCATTAGACTTGGGGCGCAAGGGGGGAGGGGATATTCTCGACGAGCATCACAGGCTCATGCGATAGTCCTTGACGCCCTAGGTCTGGCGCCCATCAGGCGATGTGACAGGGAAGAAAGGGAACCCAAACTGATCACGCATTCGAGCGAAATTCTCGCTGCTCCCTTGGAGCTTTCTGGCCGTGCAGGTACACCTTTCTCATTAGCCACGGGTAGATGTTGAGTTATATGGGGGGGGTAACCTTTTCTCACTAACATCTCCTTCCGTCCGAAGGATGGAAGGAAATGGAGCTTCCGAAGGAAGCTTCCGATTTGCACGTCGACGAGAGCGATGAATATAGCCGAAGCGGTGGCAGTAATAGCGCCTACGCGGCAGTGGCACGAATGCATTCATACAGTAGCGATACCAACCTGCACGCACCGATTCAGGGAGCTTGTCACAGTCTAACATGACCTAGGAGTGAGTGTAGGGGTGGGCATCGAAGCATCTCCCTGTTTTCTCATCACACGCTTGACTTTGTCCTCTCCATGGTCGGCGAGCTCTAAGGTAATGTCATCTATGGACTAGTTCACGACTTCCCTCGCATAAAACTCTCCTTTTACGAAGTTAATGGTAAAGTTCGTCGTCACACCACCGTCGTGCCATCAAGTGTCCGAAAGGCACTAATCATCGCTGCCTCGGAGGGATTCGACGCATTTGCCAAAAGGCTCCCGTCCCGAGAAACGGGTCACCTTTGGCTCTGCATCAATCACATTTGCCAGAACTCTCCTTTGATGAATCATGTTGCCCTTTTCCAACATGCTGCCATCAGTGGAGCAAAAAACAAGGAAGCGTTTGAAGCCAGCGGGCTCAAAAATGCCAGGTAGCCTCTGAATGAGGGGCCCCGACGTAATCGAGGCTCCGCTCTGCCCACCTTTGTTCTTTGTCAGGGACTCACCACCTGGAGATGTATTGGGGCCAGACGTGCCGTTCTTGGCTCTGTAGCATGCCGATACGGCAGCGGCACCATTCGTTCTAGCGGGTCCATGGGAAGGAGAGGAGCCCGAAATCTCTTTCGTCTTTTTTCTGTTCTATTTTTTCTTAGAAAAGGGCGGGGAATGAACCAGCTTGACTTCTTTTCCGCTCGGAGCCCCTAGTCCATATGGGCCGGACTCGGCAAGATCCTTCACTGAAATGGAGAAGGTCTTGTCTGTCACAAAAGCACCTGGCCGGAAAGGAGCTCCCTCCTCTCCTTGTGAGGTCTCGAGGACCTAAGCCATCTGAGAAGGAGCTTGCATAGGGGCGGACAGGGGTTCTGTGCTTGACACTGAGACCGGATTCGACCCCATGCAAAATCCTACCGTCTGGGCCTGGGTCACCTAAGGGACCATTTCCATCTCAGGAGGGGGGGGGGGGGGCGCTCCAAATGACCATCCACCCTTCCAAAAACATCACGGATATCATTATTTTTTCTTTCTTGGGCCAGTGAACCGCCATTCATCAGGGAAGAGAAGGAGGCAGGTATACCCCCCCTCTTTGCAGGCTGGTCGCGCACGCACGCAGCACATTAGGGGACACGGGCAGGCGGGCCCTGCCATCCCTTTCCCCCTTAAGGTGGATGGACCTATCGAACCGCTCTCGACCTCAGCGGTCAATTTTGGGCTTCCTGCGTGCTTTCTTGGCAGACCCCGGTGAAAAAAAAGTACGGACTGCCGCTGTAAAGAGGGAGTCACCCAAGGATGACTCCAGAGAAGAGTGTGAGGGGGAGTCCTATACACCCGTATATTTAGGAAAGGAGTAAGCCTCCTATCCGGTACACAAGTTTTGGAGGAGGCCCTGTGAAAGCACAGGGGGTGGGGGGCCATTTTTTTAGGGGAGCTGCTCTGTCAATGTTTGAGGGGAAGATAGAGGGAGAGTATTATTTTATATTGTACTCGTCATTGGGCATGGTGACCCTATAATTGTCACGGGACGCAAACCCTTATCACCTCACCCCCCGCAGTAGCAAGCTCTGCAAGGGGGGAATACGGGGCCGGCAGAACCAGCTGCTACCATTTGAGGCTACTCCTTCTCCCTAGTTACATGGCAGCCCATTAGCATTGCGGCTCAACCTTAGGCACAGTGTAAAAACTGATAGTGAAAGGAGAAAGAAAGGGTATTTGAAGAAGTTGTGGGTGGAAATGAAGCAGGTTGTTAAAAACATACCACCCCAAACCCGAGCTCAGTGGTGAGGGGGCCTTTTCCCCTCCTTCCTTAGCTCTGATCTGGATACGTTGGGTGAGAGAAAGCTGGTCGGCATCTACTCTGACAAATTAGAGGCCAACCAGAGCAAGTTGTGGGAGAGGTTGTATGGAAAGTGAGGAAGCAGGGTAAGAGGTCAGTGTATCAGAAAGAAAGAGAAACGACTAAGCTGGGACCAGACGAGGCCCTGAGTCCAGTCAGCACGGCGGTCAGGAAAGCAAATCGCCGCGCCCCTTAGGGAGTGTCGAGAGAGCACTAATCAATTTTAATGTGAATTAATTTTAAAAATTAAGCACCTTTTAGATACTAACAGAAGTGGCTTATGGGAAGGAACATTCAGGAATGAGAACGAGTGTAGGAAGTTACGAAGAACACTAAACCTTCTGCTGTGGTGTTCAAGGTAATGCTGATTGTAAGAGAAGGAAAAGAATATGTCAAAAACGAACGCAATCCCTATCTTGATGAGGGAAAACGCTTCGGACACATTTGGAGAACTCTGGTGAGGTAAACATCTCCCTCAATTTAGAAAGCAGAGCTTTCAAGGTTTGTATGACCTGAAAACTGTTTGGCATGAATATGTGGTAGAAATTAACCACTCCTACGTTAGAAGTATAGAGCTTTTGAGGAAAGAAACTTGATGAAAATCACTGTAATATTCTTCTTTAGAAAGTAATTTCCGCCAAAAGAAACACGAAGAAAAAAGAAAACTGTGAGCAAGAATTAAATTGAATCGTTGAGTATGATATCCTACACTTCCTGGCGTAAAAGGTAAAAACAAGGTTGTAATAAAGACAAAGGGGTTATCTGGACTTCTTTTATTTCGCAAATAATGAAAAGAAATCCACTTTAAACCTGGTCCGTAAAAGTCAAAGGTGTAACTACTGTTAATAAGACCCTCAGGGATTGGAAGCGTTTTGAATTAGCCAGTAGGAGTTGTGAGGGTAAATTTTTTGAACATCGACCGAGGGAAATGGAATCTGGTTGAATTTACGAGGTTTAGAACAAGCAAAACTATGACCTCTTGTCCTCTCTATATGAAGATAATTACTGTTATTCTTTGAGAAAGCAGGATTAGGTAAAGTAACTACTGCAAAATCAGTAGGTAGTAAGGAGAAGGCACAGAGAGGATGGTTGCTTCTAAGCGACTACTACGAGGTCATGGGCAGAGGCAAATTGAGAACTTGGATGATACACATTTAGTGAGTATTTATAGGTATCTGAGGAATTTGGGGCATGTTGGACGGACAATTTCAGGAGTAACACAACTATATTACCAACAGAATCAGACGTAAAATTCTCGGAGAGAAAGACAAATCAGTGAGAAGGTCAAAGACGTAGACAAGTGGACCAGACGACTAAGACAAAGAAACGGCAGAGGCGGTTGACTAGGAATTCATTTGCTTTTATATTTTAATTGGTGAGATGCAGCTAAGGAGGTGAGGAGTGGGAAGGAAGGTAAATGAACAGTTCTTTACAATTTTTATCACTTTTTTTTGAAAACCTCGGCGTACCAGGAAAAATCAATATTAGGCAGTAAGAAAAGACAGTTTTTAGGTGCATAACCTACCGATTAGGCTTAATTGACGTTGGCAAGACGATTATTTGATGTCCCGGCAGTTGCTATGATGATTGGTCTCTTCCCTGAGCCCCAGTTGTCCACCTGTTTAAGGCAATCCAACCAATTACTGCAGTCATAATCTAAACCGAAATCTAAATTTGGTATTTCTCGATAAATGTTTGCAGGACAGACCTGTAAATAAAGAGTAAAATATCTAGGATGATAACATGTGAGGAATAAACATCACCGCATATCCTCCAAACCCACAAAAGGACCGGAAAACACTCATCAAGATGTGGTTGGAACGAGAAAACATGCAATAATTTAGATATCAACTGAAGCAGAGTCAATATGCTTGTTTGACTCACAGTCGATGAGCAGATGGGTGGTCCGTCAAGATGTTCAACGCCACTATAACTAGTCCTTCCTACTATCCACTTTATTCACTATTATGTACAAGGACACTCATCATTGTTCCCTTCTAGGCATATTTTTTCAGCTACTGCCTTATAGTAGCGGCCGCCGCGAGAGTATGTTCGCCGAAAAAAATAAAAGTAAACAAGGTTTGTTGACCAAAATGTCGCGTGATCTCACTTATTCTGATTTATGACTTTAGGACCTTCAAAAACTTTCATTAATTCTTGGAGTAATTTTAGGAGAAACTTGGCAATTCTATCATTCGAAAAATAATTTAAAACAACATAAGGGTTTCAAATTACGTTAGAACGTTCGGAATAGTTATGATGTTATTGCCTAAACAAAATAGCTCCAGAGCTAACCATGGGAGAACCTTTTCAAATATATCATTCGAAAGAGAATGTGTAACAACATAAGGGTTTCAAATATCGTTAAAAGGGGGAAAATAGATATGATTTTATTGCCAAAACAAATAATTCCCTGGCTACCCAAGGAAGGAATTTGGCAATTATATCTTCAAAAGATAATGCAAAACAACATAAGGGTTTCAAATTTTGTTAGAATCGGTCGAATTTTTATGATGTTTTGGGCAAATAATTCCCCCGGTGAACCTTTGAAAGACTTTGGTAATTATATCGTCCGAAAAGGGAATGTAAAACAACATTGTAGTTTCAAATTTCATTAGAAACGGCCTAATAGTTATGATGTTATTGCAAAAAAAATAATTCCCGGGTTAACCTTGGGAGAACTTTGGCAATTATATCATTCGAAAGAAAATATAAAACAACATAAGGCTTTCATATTTCGCTAGAATCGGCCTAATAGTTACAATGTTATTACAAAAAAAGGGGGGGACCGCCGACCGACCGGGGACATAGTGAGATGTAGACTCACACGTGACTAAAAACAAGTAAAAATAACAAATTCTAACTAAAAAACGGCCTAGCGAACGCGGACGTGCGAACGTTTACTAAGGTGTAAGAGTTTAGGAAACAAAATAAATTATACAAATAACCTCAGGGTTTCTAAGTACTTTCAAATATTATGTTTTGAAATTTAATAATAAAAAATGGGACCAGATACACTTAAGCATACCTCGGTTTTGGAAATTTTCCACCATTTTGACGGTGTAAATAAAGCGATCTGGTTTTTGTATGGGTTGAGGGCTAAGTTGATGCATTTATTGAGCTCTTGTGACATGCAAAGCTAAGCTTAGCTAACATTCAAAATGCTAGATCATGTTAGATTTATTAACCAGAAAGCAGGGCAGGGCTAAGCAAGTTGGTGTCGCTTAAATGAAAGGCGTTCGTCTCCGATTCATTTTAAAAGATACTTTGGCCTCTCCAGAGATTATTCGAAACTATGTTTAGTTCCGAATGCTCTTGTTAGTTAGATTTTAATTTAATGGTACAAAATAGATAGAAAATTATGTATGAATTTGAAGGATCGAATGTTAGAATGAATTTAGGCGAGAGAGGGGGGTAAATGAGCTTGAGAGTTAATATGGATTCGAGGGAACGCGCAGAACCAATTCGAGAAAATGGGTATAAGCTTACCTTGGTCGGAGAACAACGGGCGATGAAAATACTCGTAGAAAAGAGTCGTTTTAGGTGCTGCAAACTTCGGAAGTTTTCTGCCCGGCTTAGTCTAAGAGTCAGTGAGTTTCAGGAGAATTTTGAGTTGAGCTTGAGAGTTCTTTGCTCATCTAGCTTTGGAACTGTTCTGAGCGCGAATCCATCCTGCAAATGGGTTTTTAAGGGACTGATGATGGGGGTATGATAATATTGGTAGGAGAGCGGGAATAGTAGACAGCCAGATGCCCAAAAGATGCGTAAACACCCTCTGCCCCTCATATAACCATAAACCCCTCGGGTTCGTGCCCGTTCGCTAAAGAACAGCGCGGTTAGAGAGGAGAGGGGTAAGGGAGAACGCCCTATGGAAAAACCAATCTGAGGTATACTCCAACAACGGACATGCATTCACACTCTGACAGAGACTTGTGTAAGACGGTGCAAGAGACTATAATCTTAACAATCATCCGCAACGTGCATGCATTTGATACGTAAAAACGGTGAACGTGAATGCCTTAACATTCGCAGTCTGAATTACAATTACAATTTACAATTTAGGTTAAAGTGGTGAAATTGTGTGGTAGGTATATAAAGGTGTGAATATGTTTCCTAGTTTGCCCTGGTGTTAGGGCATCACTAGCATTCTTCTTATTTGTGTTTTAAAAATAAAAATTCCTCCGTCAAAAAGTAGCTGACTGTCTTTGACAGCCAAGATCCTCCGTTATAATATATATATTTATTTATGTATTAGGTTATAGCTGTTCCTCCTTCGAAGCATTCATCCTTTCAAGGTTGCTTTAATGCTAAATGAATCTCAAGTTTTGAGTTTTCGGTAATCTATTTAGTTTGAACACTTCACCGCTTTTCATCGTTTGATTTTAGTTGACATTATTTTATTATCTAATGGGTATTGGGAATTGGGCACTTCGCCTCTTTTTATTCAGTAATTTTTGATGATTTGGATGATTTGGATTGGGCACTTCGCCTCTTTTATATTTCAATTTAGTTTTAATTTTTTAATTTCTACTATGTTTATATTGGGGACGGGGAGGGGGGGAACTTTAATGTGGGCACTTCGCCTCTTTTTCCAATTGTTATTTACAATTATTTAATTGGTTGAACTAATTGTCAATTTTTGAGTTTTACAATCAGAGTGCTTTGGAGTAGTGGACTATTACTACGTAAACATAGGTAGTACCACTTCTCTCGCGCAGGTTCTACTACTAGGGAACAGAGCAGTCCTACCTATAGCGCGTCTACGGTTTGCACGTATATTAATGTTTAGGTTTATGTTCGGGAGTATATCTTGGTCTACTTTGTCCCAAGTCTTTCTCCCCAGCCTTTGGATCTCCGTATTGATTGGCTTTAGACCGATTCTTTAGTGAAGAATCGATTGCCGAGTACGGTCGATCCTTCGCGTGCCAGTAATCAGCAGCGTGGCTTTATTCTGTACTCTCTGCATCATTCTGAGAGAGGTACAGCTTGCCATCTGCGTGATCGCGGCCGGGTACACCAGGACGGAGCGTACCAAGGCCATGTACAGCTTCTTGATGTTAGGCACGCTGAGGCCTCGGAAACAGTAAAGTTTCCTCAGCTCTCTTTTGGCTAGGGAGACTCTGGTATTTATGTGCGACTTGTATCCCGTTTTGAAGAGTTGTAAGCCCAGGACTTTACCCTCGTTGGAGTATGGATAGATATCGTTATTGAAGACAACGTCGTCTACTTTCCAGCGGTTCATTGGAATGATCGTGAACTTCTGGCGGTTGGTCTTAATTTTTCACTTCTTCTCATATCTATTGATAATTTCGATTTCGACAGCTGTCACCCTCGCCTGACTTCCAGAGTTCCTGAATGGACTCAGGACGATTTGGGTGATGTCGTCTGCGTATTGCAGATACATCGAATCGTACCTCACTGGAGCAGGCAGGTCGATCGTGTACACGAGGTACAGCAGAGGGCTGAGACAGCTGCCTTGTGGAACTCCCGCCTCGAGTTCAAATTCAGGTCCTTTGCAGCCCTCGATTGCAATTCGGGCTCTCCTATCGAAGACATAGTTGCAAAGGATCCTTTCCAGGAGTAGTGCAATCCTTTCAGCCAAACCTTATCGAAGGCCTTCTTTACATCACGCAGCACCACGTCTACGTATCTCCTCTCAGCTTTTCTGCAAGCGAGTTTCTCCGCAAGGAGGGCGAAGGCTGTTTCGGTTCCTCGTCCCTTGCGGAACCCGTGCTGCTGAGGGTTGTGGGCTCCGAGCTCGGCTAGTTGTTCTCTCGTAGAAAGTCTGAATTATTTGAAATCAATTAATTATAAATACAAAAGTACTAAAGTAATGGCCAGCATTGATTTAGGAAAATAATAGATTGATAAAAGTGAAGTTTAATAATGTATAAAATATATTTAATATGATGACCTAATTTTCTTAGAGCATTTCTTATTTTTAATGATAATTTAATGAGTAACTAAATAAGTTTAATTAAATATAATGTATCTATTTCACATAATAGATCAGGTCATTGCAAAAAGATAAATTTATATATGTATATTCATATGAGTATTTATTTATCTATGAATAATATAAATGCATTTGGAAATTAAGTTATTGTACGAATTACAATCATTATAACTAAGGTGGTGAGAACGAAATCAAAGATGGCTCCCTAACTGAGCTTTGGTTTTACAGAATATGATAAGACAGTGATCAAATGGCTCGCATTGAATTATTTATAAATACATTGATATGGAAATATGAAATCAAGGCATTTGATTATTTGTTTATTCTTATTAAGCACCTGAAGCAATTTTAAGTTTTAGTGGTGAATAGTGAAGTGTTTTTCTCAAAAGAAGAATTTACTCACAGAGAGGAAAATGGCTGATATATATATATATATATATATATATATATATATATATATATATATATATATATATATATATATATATATATATATACAGTGGGCTGCATGAGTTTATAACCCACTGATAGAAATGCAGTAATCAGACTATTCATTATAATGATGGAACCAGTTGCATAACAGAATATAGCTCTCCCCCATCCTCGATGTTTCATGTTGGACGTGGGTAGTCTGGATTGTGGCCACCTTCGGGGTTCTCTATATATAAACATGGACATTTGAGGGAAATAATGTAAAAGAAGACTCGATGGACCATACTATATTCTTTCAGTCATCAAATGTCCGTGTTTTATGAACGTGATATCATTTTTTTTCGCAAATTGGCGTTGGTATCCGTGACCAGCGGTTTCAGAATTGTTGCCCTCCAATGAATGTTTTCTTTGTGAAGTTCCGTGCACCAAGTTCTTATCGAAATAGTGTCACTCAGATGGCTATTGAGTTCTGTTGTCTCCTTTGCTGCAGTAGTTTAGTGATATTTGGCCATACTGCTTATTAATATTCGACGACCCTGGTCAGTTAACTTCGGTTTTTGCCCACTGTTGTTCTTCTTAGATGACGTTTTACGATGATTTGTCTATGTTCTCATAGCCGTGGAAAGTATGGCTTGTGATACATTAAACACTTCTGTTGTTTCAGTTAGAGACGCTTCCGCTAATCAAGCTTCGACAATTTCCCATCTTGGAAGAATGATAAGTCACGCATTATTCCGTCCGCGAGCTGTGACCCGCACTAACAACAATGTGTTGTTCACTGAAATACAAAATACAATGATTAAAATATAATTTAAATCAAATGAGCATCGCAATATTCATGTATTGGCAATATTGCCAACATGCAGAAATGTACGAAATATAACATAGTATTCACATTAATTTGTTCAACCCCTGTAGATAAACCCGACTTACTATTATATTGCGGAATCTTTCTCTCCTTCTTACTAGACCTCTCATCCTCTGGACTAGATTACCCGACCGGATAATGACGTTTACATAAATAACCGAACGTCAATCGCTGCTGAGGCCTAAGGCATCAGAGGCCGGACCTCATTAGCGGGGTTAGTGTTTCCCGGTAGTATTGAGTTTGAAATTAGCCAGCAATTGTGCACCCCTTTATGAACAAAGAGGAAACCAGTTCTGCCTCAGGGGTATTTGGATATGAGTACCCTTAGCAGGGCCCTAAAATGCAAGAGGGTCCGTGCTCCATGCTGCAAAGACAAGAAGAGAAAAGATATCGGTGTTGTGAATGGCTATGTGCGTGTTGATGTGTGTAGGATCTACTTACACCCAAGAATGTAGGCAGAGCGCATCCAACAATAGGCGGCCAGCTTGTGAAGAAGCTTAAGTTTTGTACCCGCGGTTTTGTGCCGTCAGTAGGGATGTGCGACAACTCGCGACTGCGTTAAAGGCCGCCCCACAGATGGACGAAACAAAAAGTCTCCGAGTGAGGCTAGACGACTCATAATTCTCTAATGAAAATTAAGATGAACCTTAAACCTATTCCTTCTCGTCTATTTATTTTTTTTAAAATCAAAGGGTCTTGCGAGCTTATAGGATTATCTATTTTATAGGTTAGTAGAAATGATTACTACACCAGATACATTTTATTAAGGGTTACTTAAATAGTCGTCCTTTTATATATATAGACGGGCGAGGATGTTCTGTGTTGAGGAAAGTCCCGTTCTGAGTTTTTGAAAAATCAAACCTTTTTTTTAATGTATTTGGGCTCTGAGCCAGACCCCTTTCATTTTTCAGCCTGTCTCATAACTGACTATTTATAATATAATGTATGAATCTTGAAAGTGGTAGAATAACGTTTAAATCTTGAGAGTGGTAAAATAATGTTCAAATCTTGAGGTTGGTGGAATAATGTAGGAATCTTGAGAGTGGTAAAATAATGTTCAAATCTTGAGGTTGGTGGAATAATGTAGGAATCTTGAGAGTGGTAGAATAATGTTCAAATCTTGAGAGTGGTAGAATAATGTACGAATCTTAATAGATGTAGAATAATGTTCACATCTTGAGAGTGGTAGAATAATGTACGAATCTTGAGAGTGGTAGAATAACATACGAATATTAAGAGCGGTAGAGTAATGCACGAATTTTAGGGAGTCATAGAAAAATGTAAGAATCTTGAGAGTAAAGGAATAATGTTCAAATCTTGTGAGTAGTAGAATAATGTTCAAATATTGAGAGTGGTAGAATGATGTACGAATCTTGAGAGTGGTAGAATAATGTTTAAATCTTCAGAGTGGTAGAATGATGTACGAACGAATCTTGGGGGTGGTAGAATAATGCACGAAAGTTGAAAGTGAATTAAAATGTACGAATCTTGAGAGTGGTAGAGTAATGTTCAAATCTTGAGAGTGGTAGAATAATAACAACAAGGAGTAACAACAAGGAAAGAAGTTACCCTAGGAGACCTTACGGTCCATTCAAAGAGGGTACCATTGGACTTGCAATCGAGTGGGCACAAGGCTGCTCAATTGTTTTGCGTCCCTAAACGGCCACTTTTCAAGACCTTGTCTAGTCTTGCATTAAACTGGTCAACAGATTCACTGTTGACAACTTCCACTGGAAGTGCGTTCCACTTACCGCAGATACTGTAGGTGAAAAAATTTCCACACAGATTGCGGTTGTAACGCTTCAGTTCAAGTTTGAAGCCGTGATTGCGCGTTCTGTTCTCACTCAGTGTGAAAATATCCCGATAGTCAACATTGTCGAACCCTCGAAGTATTTTGAAAACTTCGATAAGCTGACCACGCTGTCTACGGGTTTCCAGCGAGAACAGATCTAATTCCCTTAGTCTATCCTCATAACTTTTATGTCGGATAGAGGGAATCAGCTTGGTTGCCCTGGCTTGTACGCGTTCCAATCTCGCGATGTCCTTTCGCAATGAAGGACTCCAAAATTGTACGGCATACTCCAGGTGCGGTCGGACAAGTGAGTTGTACAGGCACAGTACAATCTCCTGGTTCGGATAACCAAACTCGCGCTTAATATAGCCTAGCATCCTTTGGGCCTTTTTCTCCGCCTCAATGCACTGTTTCGAGAACTTGAGGTCACTAGTAATAGTAACACCCAAGTCCTTCTCAGTGTCACTCGATTCAAGAGCAGTGCCCTTAAGGATATACTGAGATTGGGGGTTTCTGTGGCCGATATGCATCACTTTGCATTTCCCCACGTTAAAAGGCATTAGCCACGTGTCCGACCACTCCCCAATCTTTCCAAGATCTTCCTGCAGGCGGGCAGTATTTCCATCCTTTGCAACGTTCATACCAAGCTTGGTATCGTCGGCAAATTGAAAAATCTTGGCAACCATGTCACCGTCCATGTCGTTGACGTAGATGATAAATAGTAGTGGTCCTAGGACAGAACCTTGAGGCACCACGCTAGTAACGGGCACCGACTCAGAAGACTGTCCATTTACCACCACCCGTTGCCGTCTGCCACTTAGCCAGTTCTCGATCCAGCCGGCTACCTTTCCGTCTATGCCAAGCGCTCGCACTTTCCGGAGAAGGCGGCGGTGTGGTACCTTATCAAAGGCTTTCTGAAAGTCTAGGTAGACCACATCCACCGCCTTGTCCCGATCGTGCTCACTGAAAACGAGGTGGAAGAATTCTACAAGGTTCGTCAGGCATGACCGTTGCCTTCGGAAGCCGTGCTGGGAACTCCTCAGTAGCAGGTTTGACTCTAAATACGACGTCACTTTGTCCACCATGATGCTTTCCATGAGTTTACCGACTATCGAAGTCAGACTGATAGGTCGGTAGTTCGACGGTTGGTTACGGTCTCCTTTCTTGAAGATAGGAGTCACCTCCGCCTCACGCCAGTCTCTAGGAACGCATTTGGTCCGGATTGACATGTTAAAGATAGCGCACAGTTGTCGTGATACTTCATCGCACACTTCCTTCAACACTTTAGGTAGAAACCCGTCCGGTCCAGGGGACTTATTCGTCTTTAGGTCAGCGATCTTTTTCTTTATTTCTCCTTCGGTGAAGTCCATTGCCTCAAGCTTTTCCCCCGAGTAGGAATCCGTCGGCTGGGGAATGAGACCGCACTCTTCAGTAAACACTGAAGAGAAGTAGTCGTTGAGGAGGTTGGCATTTTCTGCATCTGAATGCCTTAATGTCCCCTCCTCATTCCTCAAAGGGCCAATCGTTTGACGGATTGGTTTACGGCTGTTCACATATCCAAAAAACTCCTTGGGATTCTCTTTACAGAGTCTCGCCACTTGGAGTTCCTCAGACCGCTTAGCCGCCCTTATGCTGGACTTCACTCTCCTGGCTAGCCTCCGGTATTCGTCAAAGTCAGCCGAGATCTTCGAATGCCGGTACACATTTCTCTTCTCCCTAAGCAGTTGCTTGATTTCTCGATTAAACCACTTTGTTTGAACAGAAGACCGACGAGTGCATTTCAGAGGGATAAAACGCGATTGAAGACTCATGAATGTGGTTTTGAAACTGTTCCAAGAGTCTTCAACAGCATCGCACTCTTCTAGCCTCGCGTAAGTCAGTCCCGCGCGTAGACCTGCAAAGTCTGCTCTTCTCAAATCCAGTTTCCTTGATTTACTAGTTGCAGGCTCTGCTTTGGGGGACTTTGACTACAAATCTAATTAGTCGGTGGTCACTGCCACCGAGCTCTTCGCCAACAGAGAGGTCCTCAACGATGTCATCCTCAGAGGTGAAAACCAAGTCGAGGATATTGTCTCCTATCGTTGGCTCTCTCACCCACTGAGTGAGGAACTCGTTCTTCGTGAACTCCAGGAGTAATGCGTTCTCGCCACAGGGTTTTCTGGTTTCCCAGTCAACTTGTGTGTTGAAATCACCCATGACGATACACACTCTGTCTTTGACAAGTTTTCCTAGTAGCTGGTACAGATCTCTGTCCTTTTCAACGAGTTGGGCAGGAGGTCTATAAAGCACCAGGGTCCTGTATTTGGCAGGACCTATCTCTAGGTCAACGCCTAGTAGTTCATGGTCGGATATGATGTTGCAATCCGTCGAGTTGAGAGTATCCTTGACATACAACATCACACCGCCACCCTCTCTGTCTGGCCTATCTTTCAGGAAGAGCTGGTAACCGGGAATCGTGAATTCACCTTCAAAATCTCGGCTTGAGGTTTTTATCCACGACTCCGTTATGGCCACCATCTCAGGTTCCTCTGTTACTACGAGGCCACGGAGCTCAAGAAACTTATTCCTGATTGACCTCGCATTGAACAGAAGAACTTTGAGGGAGTCCCCTAGTGTAGGACTACCTGCGCTCTTCCGTTTCCCTGCTTCTCTGTTTTCGTGGTCACACCCTTTTTGACCACCTCTGAGAAGGTCGTTCAAGGAGTGAAACGGGCATGTTGGCGCACGTCCGCTTTCGCTCTGTTTCGAACGCTCCTTTGGGTGCGTTCCACGACATCTTGAATTAGATTGGCGAGAAAGGCCTTCCCTTTAAAGGAAAGATGTACCCCGTCCCTTTGGTAGAGGTCGTCCCTACCGATAAAGGTACGATAGGGGTCCACGAAGAAGACTCCTTCTGCCGTGGGAGTGGTAGAATTGAATCTGCGCAGCTCCACCTTCCACCCGTGATTTCGAGTCATATTCCGGTTGAGGGTAAAGAATTTGGTGGAGTCGACCTTTTAAAATCCTTTCAAGATTTTAAAAGTCTCTTGTAGACGACCGCGGAGTCTTCGAGTCTCTCACGAATAGAGATCGAGCTCTTGCAGTCTTTCTTGGTATGACTTGTTCCTTAGCGATGGGATCAGTTTCGTAGCCCTGGCTTGCACCTTTTCCAGACGATTGATGTCTTTTCGATAATGAGGAGACCAGAACTGAACAGCGAACTCTAGGTGAGGCCTCACCAGCAAGCTGTACAAGGGCAAAACAACCTCTTTTGTTCTAAAGCTAAATTGCCTCTTGATATAACCCAACAAGCGATGAGCCTTTTTCTCCATCTGTAAGCACTGCTTCGAGAATTTGAGATCGCTGATAATCAGCACAACTAAGTCCTTCTCGATATCAGTAGACTCAAGACGCATACCTTGTAGCTCGTAGCCTGACCGAGGGTTCGCATACCCGATGTGCATCACCTTACACTTGTCTAAGTTGAAAGGCATTTGCCACTTGTCAGCCCACTCGCCGATCATCAGTAGGTCATCCCTCAACATCTCGATGTTTTCGGGATTCGCTACATTAGCTCCAAGTTTTGTGTCGTCGGCAAATTATGCTAGACGACTCACCAGTCCTTCATCTATATCGTTGATGTAGATGATGAATAATGTACGAATTTTGAGAGTGGTAGAATAATGTTCAATATATGGAGTGGTAGAAAAATGTACGAATCTTGAGAGTGATAGAATAATATACGAATTTTGAGAGTGATAGAATAATGTACGAATCTTGAGAGTAGTAGAATAATATACGAATCTTGAGAGTGGTAGAATAAGGACGAATCTTGTTAGTGGTAGAATATTTTTCAAATCTTAAGAGTGGTAGAATAATGTACGAATCTAGAAAGTAGTGGAATAATGTACGAATCTTGAGAGTGGTATATTAATGTACGAATCTTGAGAGGGGTAGAATAAGAATAATGTACGAATCTTGAGAGTCGTATATTAATGTACGAATCTTGAGAGTGGTAGAATAATGTACGAATCTTGAGATTAGTAGAATAATGTTCAGTTCTTGAGAGTGGTAGAATAATGTACGAATCTTGAGAGTGGTAGAATAATATCCGAATTTTGAGAGTGATAGAATAATGTACACATCTTGAAAGTAGAGAGTAGTAAAATAAATTACGAATCTTAAGAGTGGGAGAATAATGTTCAAATCTGGAGGGTTGTAGAATAATTTTCAAATCTTGAGAGTGGTACAATAATGTACGTAGTTTGAGAGTGATAGAATAATCTACGAATCTTGAGAGTAGTAGAATAATGTACAAATCTTGAGAGTGGTAGAAAAATGTTCAACTCTTGAGAGTAGACGAATGATTTACGAATCTTGAGAGTGGTAGAATAATGTTCAATATATGGAGTGGTAGAATGATGTACGAATCTTGAGAGTGGTAGAATAATGTACGAATTTTTAGAGTGATAGAATAATGTACGAATCTTGAGAGTAGTAGAATAATGTACGAATCTTGAGAGTGGTAGAAAAATATTTAACTCTTGAGAGTAGAAGAATGATATATGAACCTTGAGAGTGGTATAATAATGTTCAAATCTTGAGAGTGATAGAATAATGTACGAATCTTAAGAGTAGTAGAATAATGTACGAATCTTGCGAGAGGTAGAAAAATGTTCAACTTTAGAAAGTAGAAGAATGATATACGAATCTTGAGAGTGGTAGAATAATGTTAAAATCTTTAGAGTGGTAGAATAATGTATAAATCTTGAGAGTGGTAGAATAATATACGAATCTTGAAAGTGGTAAAATAATGTTCTATTCTTGAGAATGGTAGAATAATGACGAATCTTGTTAGTGGTAGAATATTTTTTAAATCTTAAGAGTGGTATAATAATCTACGAATCTTGAGAGTAGTAGAATAATTTTCAAATCTTAAGAGTTGTATAATAATGTACGAATCTAGAGAGTGGTAGAATAATGTACGAATTTTGAGAGTGGTAGAATAATGTTCAATTCTTGAGAGTGGTAGAATAATGTACGAATCCTGAAGTTAGTAGAATAATATACGAAACTTGAGAGTGGTAGAATAATATAAGAATCTTAAGAGTAGTAGAATAATTTACGTATCTTGATAGTGGTAGAATAATGTAAAATTTTGAGAGTGGTAGAATAATATACGAATTTTGAGAGTGAAAGAATATTGTACGAATCTTGAAAGTAGTAGAATAATATACGAATCTAGAGATTGGTAGAATAATGTATGAATCATGAGAGTGGTAAAATAATTTTAAATTCTTGAAAGTGGTAGAATTATCTACGGATCTTGAGAGTAGTAGATTAATTTACAAACCTAGAGAGTGGTAGAATAATGTATGAATCTTGAGAGTGGTAAAACAATGTTCAATTCTTGAGAGTGGTAGAATAATCTACGGATCTTGAGAGTGGTAGAATAATGTACGAATCTTGAGAGTTGTAGAATAATATAAGAATTTTAAGTGATAGAATAATGTTCAAATCTTGAGAGTTGTAGAATAATGTACGAATCTTGAGAGTGGCAGAATAATGTTCAAATCTTTAGAGTGGTAGAATAATGTACCAATCTTGGGAGTGGTAGAATAATATACAAATCTTAAGAGTTATAAAATAATGTTCGATACTTAAAAATTGTAGAATAATGACGAATCTTGTTACTGGTAGAATATTTTTCAAATCTTAAGAGTGGTAGAATAATGTACGAATCTTCAGAGTAGTAGAATAATGTACGAATCTTGAGAGTGGTAAAATAATGTACGTTGTTTGAGAGTAATAGAATAATGTACGAATCTTGAGAGTAGTAGAATAATGTACGAATCTTGAGAATGGTAGAAAAACTTTCCACTCTTGAGAGTAGACGAATGATTTACGAATCTTGAGAGTGGTAGAATAATGTTAAAATCTTTAGAGTGAGAGAATAATGTACGAATCTTGAGAGTGGTAGAATAATGTACGAATTTTCAGAGTAATAAAATAATGTACGAATCTTGAGAGTAGTAGAATAATGTATGAATCTTGAGAGTAAAAGAAAAATATTCAACTCTTGAGAGTAGAAGGATGATATACGAACCTTGAGAGTGGTATAATGATGTTCAAATCTTGAGAGTGATAGAATAATGTACGAATCTTAAGAGTAGTAGAATAATGTACGAATCTTGCGAGTGGTAGAAAAATGTTCAACTCTTGAGAGTAGAAGAATGATATACGAATCTTGAGAGTGGTAGAATAATGTTAAAATCTTTAAAGGGGTACAATAATGTATGAATCTTGAGAGTGGTAGAATAATATAGGAATCTTGAAAGTGTTAAAATAATGGTCTATTCTTGAGAATGGTAGAATAATGACGAATCTTGTTAGTGGTAGAATATTTTTTAAACCTTGAGAGTGGTAGAATAATGTTCAATTCTTGAGAGTGGTAGAATAATGTACGAATCTTGAGGTTAGTAGAATAATATACGAAACTTGTGAGTGGTAAAATAATATAAGAATCTTAAGAGTAGTAGAATAATTCACGTATCTTGAGAGTGGTAGAATAATGTACAAATCATGAAAGTGGTAGAATAATATACGAATTTTGAGAGTGCTAGAATAATGTACGAATCTTGAGAGTAGTAGAATAATATATGAATCTAGAGAGTGGTAGAATAATGTATGAATCTTGAGAGTGGTTGAATAATGTTCAATTCTTGAGAGTGGTAGAATTATCTACGGATTTTGAGAGTAGTAGATCAATGTACGAATCTTGATAGTGGTAGAGTTATGTTCAAATCTTGATAGTAGTAGAATAATGTACGAATCTAGATAGTGGTAAAATAATGTATGAATCCTGAGAGTGGTTAACTAATGTTCAATTCTTGTGAGTGGTAGATTAATCTACGGATCTTGAAAGTGGTAGAATAATGTACGAATCTTGAGAGTTGTAGAATAATATACGAATTTTAAGTAATAGAACAATGTTCAAATCTTGAGAGTAGTAGAATAATGTACGAATCTTTAGAGTGGTAGAATAATGTATCAATCTTGGAAGTGGTAGAATAATATACGAATTTTGAAAGTGGTAAAATAATGTTTGATTCTTGAGAATTGTAGAATAATGACGAATCTTGTTAGTGGTAGAATATTTTTCAAATCTTTAAAGTGGTAGAATAATGTACGAATCTTGAGAGTGGTAGAATAATGTACGAATCTTGAGAGTGGTAGAATAATGTACGAATCTTGAGAGTGGTAAAATAATATACGAATTTTGCGTGATTGAATAATGTACGAATATTGAGAGTAGTAGAATAATGTAGGAATCTCGAGATTGGTAGAATAATGTAGCAATCTTGAGAGTGGTATAATAATGTTCAATTCTTGAGAGTGGTAGAATAATGTACGAATCTTGATAGTGGTAGAATAATGTTCAAATCTTAAGAGTATTATAATAATGTACGAATCTTGAGAGTGGTAGAACCTTGAGAGGGGGGATGTCTGGAGAGGGAAGTCGTTGGGACGAAGAAAGAGGGATAGAAGGGGAAGAAGATGGAACAGCAGGGGGGGGAAGTGGTCGGCTTTACGCGTGCTTTTGTGTGTGGGGTGTTTTGGAGGATTGGTCGGCTTGGGGGAGGTGGAGGTTGTGGTGTCAGTTGGAGTTGGGTTGGAGGCTGTGAGAGGGGGTTGGGACGGGGGCAATAGAGCGGAGTGGAGGTTGCCGAAGGAGGAGTGCTGGTGGTAGGAGGGAGTTTACGTATAGAGGAGGAAGGAGTGGGAGCTGATGAGGAAGCAGAAGAGGCTGTTGGAAGAGAGATTGGAACAGTGACAGAGGGATCGTTAATGAAGATGCAGTGGCGGGAGGTGCTGAGACAGAAGGGCGGGAGGAAGCGAGAGCGTGGTGAGGGTGGGGTGCGGTGGGTACAGCGGGAGAGGTGTACGTGCCTACTGGGTTGTGGAGGAGTGCGGGTCTCCTGTTTGTGTGCTCTTCGATTAGGGCCGACACCTTCTCGGGGAAAGTGATCTGCTTTAGACCGTGCGAGGCGAATAGTGTGTTGAGTATGTTTGCGTGTAGTCGGGGGTCACCACTCGACATGTCTTTTGCTACTATTGAGAGCAAGGCGGCCAGGTGTAGCTTTGGGTGTGTGGCCCTGTAAGTTGTGGAGTAGAGGTGGGTGTGTGGTGTTGGGTGGGTGTGGGTGTCAGTACTGGCGGTCTCTGAGGGGAAAGTGCTAGGGTGGGGGCGGGTGTCGGAATGTGTGGGTGAGTTAGTTTTTCTGCTGGGGTTGGGTTTGTGTGGGGTGGGACAGGGATAGGTGCGGACACCGTTGCGCAGGTAGCAGCGTTGAATGTTCTTGTGAGAGGAGGAGGGGCGGGCGGAGTGTGTGGTTGTGTAGAGGGATTAAGGACGTCGTATAGCCGCTACGGCGTCAGAGTGAGCCTTACTTAAGTAAGGTATTTTGGGTTAATGGCGACATGGTTGCCGCCACAGTTGGAGCAGAGAGCTGTGGTGGTTGTGCAGGTGGTATAGTGGTGGCCCACTACACTGCACTTGAAGCAGACCAGGTTTGCTTGGCAGTTTCGTATAATATGTCCGATTTTGTAACACCGGTGGCATTGTGTTGGTCCTATGTTTAGTTGTGGCTCGATGTGGGGTATGTATGTTAGGGTGCCGCAGACCCTGATGCCTTCGTCTAGCAGCAGTGATTCGTTGTGTTCGTCGGACAGTGTGATTACTGCCCATTGTTTCGTGCAATTGTAATAGATATCTGTGATGACCTCCTCCCCATACCTCTGTCTGAGGTGTGTGCGGACGTCATCAGTGGAGAAGGCCAACCATAGGGGGTTGGTCTTTGTGATGCGTATTTGGTGTCTTTTTTACTACCCCTTTGGGTAGTTTTGTTTTTAGGTTTAATGCTGCGATTGTGTCCGATGCGTGTTGGTGAAATTTTTCTGCGTCCTCCTGTGAGCGGAAGACGAGTTTGTGGCCTGTATGTGTCTTTATTATGTTCGTGATGGGGGTGTCGTGTGTAGCGGCTAAATTTTGGAGTGTATGCACATTGTTCGTTGTGGGGTTTTTGTTTGATGTGTGTAAGAGCGTGAGGTAAGAATTGCTTGCCATTTTCTTTTTTTCTCTTTCTTTGTACAGGGGGCCTCCCACCCCACCGATGACGACCCTATAAAAATGACTTGGATGTGGTAATGAATGGTGAGTGAATATGGACCTGGTTGGGCTCCTCAGAGGGTGTAAAAACATGGCGGACTTAATGATGACTGAAGTCAGAATCAACTGACTCCAGTCGGGGTGCTGCCCGCCTCTATTGGGTTTTGGGTATTTCTCAGTTAAGTCCTACATCTCACAGAGACGGTAGAGTCTCCCTCTGTGGTCTTGGCCGGTGCTGCAGGGTAGGGTGTTAATCCTCCCCACCTTGGTAACTGAGTCAGTCCCAATCCAGGTTTGCTCCTTTCTCTGGGTTCCGCAGCGGGCTAAGCCTCAGACCTCCTTTCCCCAAAGTTTGCAATTATGCACTTTCTAAGTAGAACAGCATAGTTGCAACGGATCTTTAGGTGTAAAGTCACATTCACAGAGCCAATTCACGGCAGGGCAGGGATGAGGAGGGTTTAGCACGTCATACCACTATGACGTGCCAGGGAGATAAAGGAATTTTTATTCAGAGGGGGAGGGAGCGGGGGGGGGAGTGCTTGGTGAATCCCGTAGATGGGTGACTGTAGATTAGCGTCCACGGTATGCCTTGCAGAAGAATCGGTACGTTAGGAGAAATTAGCCACGAACAAGAGTGGCTCATTTTCTCTAACGTTACGTTCAACCAAGGCGGAATAAATACCCCTTAAAAATCGTTTTCTCTCACTTCATGGCCTTGGTACGCTCAGTCCTAGTATACCCGGCTGTAATCACGCAGATGGCAAGCTGTTCCTTTCTCAGAACGATTCATAGGGTGCAGAATAAACCCATACTGCTGATAACTGGCACGCAAAGGATCTACCGTATTCGGCTATCGGTTCTACATCAAAGAATCGGACTAAAATCGATCAATATGGAGATCCAAAGGCTAGGGAGAAAGACTAGGAACAAAATTGATCAAGAAATACTCCCGACAATAAACATCGATTTGAACATACGAGGAAATAGAAGACGCGCAATTGGTAGGACAGCTCTGTTCCCAAGCAGTAGAACCTGCGCGTAAGAAAACGTACTACCGATATATACTTAGTAGTCTACAAAGGAAAATGACCTTAATGAAAAGAGGCGAAGTGACCTAACTCAAAATCATGCCCAAATTAAAAATTAAAATAAAAAGAGGCGAAGTGCCCAAACTCAACATAATTCAAAAATAAATCCAAATTAACTTATTTTACCAAAAAGAGGCAAAGTGCCCATATGAAAAGTTAAAAATTTGAAATAAAAAGAGACGAAGTGCCCAATTTAAATTTAACAATACATATCAACAAATTTAATCCACTAAAACAAGAAGAGGAAGTCAGAATAAAATAAACGAAAAGAGGCGAAGTGCCCAAAGTAATACGCAAATTGAAAATAATAAATGAAAAACTTAATATAATTTAACTAGATATATTTAGCATAATAAAAAACATTGAAGGCTTGAATTCTACGAGGGTGGATTAAACTAAACAAATAAAAATATATATACATAACAATGGAGAAACCTGGCTGTCATCGACAGTCAGCACCATTACTGACAGAGGAAGAAAACTTTATGAAATAAAAATAATAAGAAAGCATGCTAGTGATGCCCTAACACCAGGGCAAACTAGAAAACCTTTTCACACCTTTATAAACCTACCACACAATTCATCACTTTCATTAATTTATTAATTAATTAATTCTTTCACTTTCTTCCAGATCCTCACTCTACTCATTACATCGGTAAAGGAGGCAAGAACATTTCAAAACGCTCCGAAGATGATCGAATAAGATCGAAAGCTTAGCAATTTAGTTTGATTCTTACCAAACACATTCATTTAAAAAAGAGATGAATACTGGACAAGTGATCCACCATCTATAAGATGGAATAAAAAAGATAGTTAGAAAAAAGAAAGTTGCCAAAGGAAATTAATTAAGGTAAAATACACAATAGTCTTCAACAAAATTTGCATATATATATATATATATACAGGAAAATGAAGACCGACAGCGACAGCAATAATATATATTTCCGAAATGGTTCGGACCTCAAACTAGGACCATCTTCAGTGGCTAAATAAAACTCCCCCAAAACCTTAAGTACATTAGTTAATTAAAACAAAATTTGTAAATTCTAAATAATACAGTAAAATAGGTCTACCATACAATCCGCCGGCAAAATTTTAAAGGATAAAATCGATCTTAATTACCTATTTTCAATGAAACAGTAAAAAAAATAATATTAATACATGTAGAATATAAAAAAAGTGTTGTAAGACTTTTTTAAGAAATGCACAATAAAATTTAATTAAAATTTAAAATGAGATAGTAAGTAAAACAATAAAAATAAAGTGTATAAAATAGGAAAGTGTGGTAAAAATAATATTTAGAAGTCTTCAATAAAAATAAATACATTTAAAACTCGAGAACTGAACTGTTAGGTTGGAGTTAAAGAGAATAACTATCCAAAGAAAGAAGAGTGCTCGTGTTAGTTGTAAATATTTAATTTGGTCTTTGTATGGTAAGAATCTTGATGGAGGACTTGTGGCTTTTGAGTTTTGGCTCTATTTTTTAAAAATATACAACAATTCTAAAATTCTCAAATTTATGTCGCTATATGTTGATGAAAGAACACAAAACGAATTATTATAGCCCGAATGGTGATGTCTTTTGCGATGCTGACGTATGGAGGAAAACTTTGACTTAGAGAGAAGACGAGAAGTTCTGTAAGCCAGACCCAAGTGCTTCGAGATCCTAAGTTTAAGTTGTAGGTGCACGGGAGCGCTCCGTCAAATGGCGGTGTGTCCCACGAGTTCGCCAAATTCGAAGACGACAAAAGGCAACCTAAACCTGTCGCGGCATTGGTGTTAGTAATTGGGCCTTTGCGATTTTATTTACAGAAAGAATAGTCCAGAATATTCAAGAATATGTACATTTTTTGAAAAATATTTATCTGTTATAAAGATTTCAATCATTAGGAGGGGGCAAACTATACAATAGCTTTTTTAATAGTAACTTATTCTTATTATCTTTAATTTTGTCAAAGTTGTCCAAATGAATGCCAAACTTAATAACACTATTTAGCTCAGGTATATTTACGGAATCATTAATGTTAAGTGTCGCCTTCTTGACATCGGAAGGAAGAAGGTCCAGAGAATCTTGAGGATTTGCATCACTGAGATCGCAAATCGTTTGGGTTTCCTCTTGAAAGAGGGTGTCTTGCTACTATATCCAGTAATATATTCTCACATTGAGATTTTTTACTAAGCCAGAAACGTGCAACTTTAATTCAAACCCGAAGGAACTGTTTACGAAACAATGGATCTAAATATAATATATCCCTTTTATTGACTGCAGTTTCCTTTCGTCACGTTATGGTATTTCTTATGGTTTAATGGCCTCCTGTAATTGTACTTTATTTGCTTAAATTCTCATTTTTTTTAATAGTGAAGGGAGGGTGTAGAACCAACCAGCGTGGAAGCATGGCGAATAGACTTGCAGAGCTTCTGGAAAATCCCTCACGTGCTTTTCAATTACTTTTTCTGTTTGAAATCGACCATCCCTCTTTTTATGTAGCACACTGGCAGTCCTTTTAAACTTTGCATGCCAGATTTAGGTCAAAGTTTCGCTGGAGTTGGGTGTCTGATTTTGCATCTGTAAATCAAAACGAGCAATGGGCTTTTTTTGCTAAACGCAACTCACTCAAAGTAGATCTGTCGTTCAAGGGTTATCCACCTCTGGATGTAATGTGCAGTCGGCCTCCTTTCGCAACATAATAACGCGATTTAAATGCTGGCGGAGCAGCATCCCGGCTAAAGAATGCAAAGAAAGCGGTCGCGAAGGATTCCGCCATGGCCGCGGGTTCCGAGATTGCGATCCCATTCTTCTGGAGAACGGGAGGGGGGTCCTGCGAGAATTTGCCCCGAATCCTTTTGAATCGCTTCCACACCTCTGATAGAGGGGTCTGCCTGTTAAGTGAATACACGTATGCCCGCCAAGAAGAGCGGGGGGCGTGCTTAGAAATAGACCAGAACCTATCCCTTGCTCGACGGAATTCATCGACAGTGAAATCGTTCGGGTGGCCCTTATAGCGCATGTAGGCATAACACTTTTGTTTGAGGGCCATCTTACACTCGGGTGACCACCACAGTAGCGGTCCCCGTTTTAGGAATAGCAGTTAGAACCACGGGAATGAGGTTGCAGGAGAAGAACTCAATGGCTTCATCTACTATGATCTTAACTCCTTGACTGAGACAGAGAAATCATTTCCTGAAATGCGGGACACCTCTGCTGCGCCAAGCACCACCAGGGTGGGTTCTCGGACATCAGTGCCCAAAAAATTATATTTGAATGGGAAAGTGATCACTACCATGGAAGTCATTGAATAGCCTCCCCCCCCCCCCTACCCCCGAAATTCAGGCTGTGCATCTGGAGAAAACAAAAGTAGTTTGAGGCAAGAAAATGAAGCGGTTCAATGGAAGTGATGCGTAAACTAATCCACATTTAAGACACCTATATCCACCCCGTAGATCAGGACGGCAAGGACCCCTGAGGTTAATCGAGTAGACTTCCCAGATGTGGTGTCTACCGTTCAGATCTCCGAGCAAGAGAAAGGGTATCGGCAACCGTGCCAAGACGCGGTGAAGGTCCCCTGCGTCGAAGTCAGCTGACGGTGAAATGTACACGGAAATAACAGTATACCTCCTATCCAGGTTCAGCTACATAGCTACTGCCTGAAAGGAGGTATCTAAACTAAAGAGGGGAACGAGCTTGCCACACTGACAAAGAGCGTAGCGGTGGGTCTCGAAGCCCCTCCCTCTTTCCTCATCACACTCGACATTGATCGCTACATGGTTGGCAAGCTCTAAAGTGCTAGCATCTATAGAGTAGTCCACGATTTCCATAGCATAAACTACTCATTTTATGAAGTTCATGGTCGAGAGCAGCGTCACACTCACCGGCGTGCCATCAAGTGCACAAAAGGCGCTAATCATGGCAGGCAGCCTTAGAGAGATTATATGCATTCGCCAAAAGGCCCCAGTCCGATAAACGGGGAACCTTAGGCTCTCTACCCATTACACTAGCTAAAGCTATCCCCTGAAGGATAAGGTTGCTCTCACCCCACATGCTGCTATCAGTGGAGACAATTTCGAGGAAGGGTTTGAAGCCAGAGGGCTCCAAAAAGGTCATATGACCTCTGAATGAGGGGTACCGACGTAATCGAGGCTTCACTCTGTCCATTTTTTTTCTCAGTCTGGGGCTCCGTACCCGGGAGAGCACCGGAGTCGGACGTGTCGACCTTGGCTTGTCCGCATACCGAAACAGCAGCGGCCCTGTCCGTCTCCATGGCTCCCGCTGAGGAGGACCTTGCACTGGGGCGGACTCGGGTGCCCAGGTTAGAACCCATGGAAGCCTTTACCATCTGGGGCTGGGTCACCTCAAGGACCACGTCCATTTCAGGGGAACCTTCATGTGATCATCCCCCCAAGAAATTCTGGATTCCCCTATGGGTAGCTTTTGTCTCGTTTTCCGCCGGCGAGCCGGCATCCGTCCGGGAAGAGAGGGAGGCACGTAGAGTGGCCCACTGTAGACTCTTTACGCAAAAGTGCAGGACGTTAGAGGGCACGGATAGACGAGCCCAGCTATCCCTTGCCCCTCTAAGGGGCTTGGCCCCATCGAGGCTCGGCCACCGGAAGCGGTCAATTTTGGACCGCATACGTGCTTTCTTGGCAGTCTCTTGGGAAAAAAAAGGAGGGACTGCCGCTGGCAAGAGGAAGGTACCCAAGGGCGTCTCCAGAGAAGGATGTGAGGGGGAGTCTCCCATACCCGTATACCTAGGAGAGGAGTAAGCATCCTCTCGAGTATAAGAAATTTGGAGGGTCGCCTGAGAGAGCTCAAGGGGAAGGGCCCTTTATTTTTTCAGTGGAGCTGCCCGAAGGCGGCTCCGGTGGTGGTATAGGGGAAGGAAACGGGAGACAATTTTTTGTTTACAAACTCATCATTAGGCATGGTGACCCTATGAATTTCACGTGCTGCATACGCTACTCAGCCCCACGCAGTAGCCCACTCTGAGAGGGGTAAATACGGGGCCGGCAGAACCAGAAGCCGCCATTTGAAGCCACTTCCCTCGCCTAGTTACCTGGCAGTCCATCGCCATGGCGGCTCCACGTTAGGCATGGCGTAAAATTGATAGACAGTGAAAGGAGAAAGAAAGAGTATGGGAGGAAGGTGAGGGTGGGGATGAAGAAGGTTGTCACCTTTGTTTCTCTTCTTCTTAACATCTTTGTTTTAGTGTTTCATCCAAGCGTTTGCCGAGTGAACTTAAAGCAAAATGAATTCAAGTTTGAAGTTAACGAACTCGGATGTAAGGTTTGGTGAGTAAAATGTTCTTGTAAAATACATTAAAAATACAGGGTGTTCCCCCCAAATGGACCCTAATTTTTGATTAGAGTCATTTCTTAATTCGACAAAACGTTAAGAAATGAAGTCTATCTAACGCTTGGGCTTTTTGAGGCGGGGGATGGCGGCGTCCTGTACTCTTAATCCTACATCAAATTCAACTTAGTTACATCACTTATTCACTTATTCTTTAATCACAACAGAAGCCTAAAAATAAAGAAGTCAAGAAACAATTTTCTCTTATGGTTTTGATTTCACAGCTCCAAACATTATTACATTTAGCCTTATTTATTTCAGAAAAAATGAACCCAATTTTAGTTTTACGACTGTAAATATGATACGATTAAGTAGAGTTCATGGAATCTTACAACTCCTTAATGGCAATAGTTGTCTACTATTATTGCTGAGGAGGAGATTTTCCCTTATCCCTTAAGTGAATCTTAAGGTGGCAATTTTGATCTCATTTATCTTTAATCCCCGTCAAGGTCGAGTGAGACTTAAGTTTCTTAAGTTATTTTGAATCAAATTTTCAATATAAAGGAAATTTCTTGGAAGTGCGACAAAGCAATGAAGGTTAATACAAGAGTACCAAAATCCTTATTTTATTTACCTTGATACTTAAGTATTACTGCCTTATTATTCGAAGCGATGATGTCGAAAAACCGATTTGCAAGTAAAGAGTGTCCTTGCACTGCGCTAATCACCTCTCATTTACGTTTATTTTTAATGAAATCTTCCTAGAGTAATCTTGCCATCGAAAAATGGTATGAAAATGGAGGTAGGCCTTTATCAGTTGATTGGGAAAAGCAACTGAAGGAAAAGTATCTCGGATGTATCACAAAATGCATTTGCCCAATCTTGACTAAAACCTACTTGGAGAAAGGAAGAATGGCACCAATATCTAATCAAAACAACTTGCAATTGGTGGACATAAGCAATTAGCCAGAACTCAAGCTCAAAGTAGTTGAGAACCGACTCGTTGCCCTATACTTGATATTTCATATAATTAAATTACTTCCTAAAAGTAGATGGAATTCAATGATTGACAAGACTATAAATGTGCCTATTGCTGAAGAAAAACTCAACAATATAATTGAACAACTTCGACAAACTCCAAATGAGGCCGATGTCAGTCCAGTTCGATTATAAAGGATGAAGAATCTAAAGAACAGACATAGACAAGATTATTTTGATTTTCAAGAAATCATCAAATCTATTGAAGCCATGATGAATTTGGGAAATTCATATTATCAAAATGTCAAAGCAAGATTTGAAGAATACATCAAACAATGTCAAGAACCTGATATTAAAAGCTTCAAGTATTCCTCCCAAAATACTGAGAAAACAACCGGAAAAAAATCATTGAAGATGAATTAAGCAAGGTGGATGAGCCACCACCTGGAAATGACAATTCTGGCACAAAAAAAGTAGAGGAGCAAGAAAATGTGGAGGAAAAAGAATACATTCGAAAGGATACAATAAGAAAACTTCAATTCAATTACATACAACTATACAGTCTACTTTGTAGATGATGTTTCTGAAATAAGTGCAGAAAACACCAAAGGGAATGAACAAGGTCTGCTGACCAAAAAGCCGCGTGATCTCAATTATTCTGATTTATGAACTTAAGACATTTGAAACTTTCAAAGGTTCCCGCACTAACCTTTGGAAGACCTTGGCAATTCAATAATTCGAAAGAGAATGTAAAACAACACAAGGGTTTCAAATTTAGTTAGAATCTGCCGAATAGTTATGATGTTATTGTCAAAAGTAAAATAATTATCGGTCTAACGTTGGAAGGAACTTGGTAATTATGCAATTTGAAAGAGAATGTAAAAGAGCATAAGGGATTCATATTTCGTTAGAATCGGCTTAATAGTTATGATGTTATTTGTAAAATGAAATATTTCCCGGGGTAACCTTAAGAGGACTGTGACAATTATATCATTAGAAAGAGAATGTAACCAACCAAAGAGCTTCAAATTTCGTTAGAATCGGCCAAATAGTTACAATGTTATGACAAAATCCATAAAAGCAAAACGGGGCTGAACGACATAGTTAGATGTAGAGTCAAGGCGCCCTCGACTAGAATCACACGCGACTAAAAAGAGCCCCTTGATAATGGGTCCTGTAGAAGGCAAAATTCCCACAGTTTTTCCATACAATTGGAAAGCAAAATCTTTTCCCACTCATTTTCCTGATGGAGAAAATGACAATGATAAGCCAAGAAAAGTGAAGCTAGCTGACCTATATTACATCGCTCAAAGAGTCTTGAATGTTGATCCAAGGTTTAAAAATGATGTATCTTACAACTTTGGCTCTGCTGCATACTATAAGAAGAAACAAATAAACAAATATATTAGTCTTTTATTTCAAAGAGGCAACAAAAAGAAGCATAGTGATGGGCAGTGGACCTACAGTCTGCATGATCCTCACATTGTGTTGGATGAAATAAAGAACACACCAAAATATTGGCAAAAGCCAAGTGCCAAAATGGAGAATCTTGGCCATTTTAATATGCTTTTTTTTACACAATAATATGCTGACATAAGATGGCCAGAGAACTTCACTTCCATATTCAATGGACATAATGTTACTTACTCCAACAAATATGGGGAAGAAGAAATATTTGTTGATGGAGAATCTCTTGATGATTTCTTGGCAACTTATCTCAACAAACACAATATGATAAAACCGAATTTGCTGACTGCCACTCTCAACTTTCAGCACAAATTGAAAATGTTCATTAAGCATATTGTCATTAGTCAAAAAGCAGCATTGTCCATGGACTACTAAAACTATCGCATTAAATTTCATTTTAGAAGAGCTCCACAGGCTCATGGTGTTCTTTGGGTCCATTGAGATAAAGTGATTCAGCTTCAAAGAGAAGATATCAACAATTTCATTGAAGCAAAAAATATCTCATCAGGTCCAACTAAAAATTTTTAGTTTATCATAAATGTCAATGGAAAAGGTTGCTGATATTTCTATTTTTGTATCATTAAGAAATCCTGCTGTTACTGACACTGTCGAAGAAGTACAAGTGCATCAACATACTGCAAAAGCTTGCAGAAAATATGGAATTCTGCCGATTCAACTTTCCAAAGTTTCCAACTCACAAAACCTTAATAAGCACTCCTTCAAACTATGCCTTTGATAATGAAGAAGAGTAAAACTATAGTATAACAAGGTAAAACAATTATTGATGTAGTAAAAGATGTATTAAAAGATAAAAAAATAATGGAAAAGACCTGCTCTTACAAGCAAAGAGAGTAAGAATCTTTTATGAAAGCTGTAAAAACAAAGGGGAGATTAAGTCATTTTATTAAAAATGCTGATTAATTATCAGAATGAACAGTTTTATCATATTCCAGAAGATCTGCGATACCTTTTTGAAGGTGATCTTAATGAAGATGGAACATTTCATGTCTCAAAGATAGTCTGCTTATGATGGAATGTCAAATCATGATGCAAATTTCATCATTAATCAATATAATGAAGTCATTTCAAAATTGGAAGAATATGAAAATGCTTTGTCAGTTAACAACGAACGATATGACCCTCATTATAAACGGGATATAGCAGAAACTATGGTCAACACTTACAGCCCTGAGTGGATATCTGCTTGGAATGGAAACATGTATATACCACTATGTCTTGACTTCTTTACCATCTTAACTTACATAAGTGGCTACTATTCCAAAGATGGTAGTGGAACCATAAACATTTTAACCAATGCTCTCAAAGATGCTGAAAACGAAAATTTGAGATCGAAATTGAAGAAAATTTGATCTGTTTTTCTACTAAAAGGCAAATGGGAGAAAGTGAAGCTAATTACAGAATTCTCTCTCACATGCATCTCAAAGATTCAAATGTTCAAGCCCTGTTTGCTCCCACTGGAATTTATCCGAGCCACTTTCTTCAAAGAATTGATGATGATGTTGCTAGAAATTGTGACAATGCAGTGGAAATGGAAGGCAGAGAAGGGAAATATCAAGAAAAGGATTCAATGTATCAAATATATTTGAGAGAGACTGTGAGCTACAACCAGAAATAAAAGATCTTTGATATGCTCAATTTGTTAAAAGGTACCAAACTGTGAAAGGGAATCCCAATTCTTATAAATTCATACAACTAATAGTGTCAAAAACATTGGATCTTGATGGAAATCTAATTTAAAGGGACAAGATAATCACAAAAACAATGGATGAAGGAGAAGAATTTAGAAATTGCCAACTTACATAAAACAAATCAACGAACCACAAAATGATGAACGAGCCTTCAGGAAATTAAGAACAGAAATTGTTTTGTGGTATCACAAAATCAAAAGGAAAACAAATCTTCATGAACATCTCTTCTCTGAACTGCAATTGTTTCATCCTCACAAAATCAAAAGGAAGATGGCCCAAAGTTTGACCTTAAACATGAAAGAGAAGATCTAGAATTATGTCTGAAAACTTTTGCAAAAAAACAAATAAATAAACTGAAAAATCAAATCATGCCTTTGTTCGAAACAGTTGAAGGATAAATGGAAGCTGCCCACGAAGTGAAAAACAAAATTAGTAATGAACTGGACCCACAAAATGAACAAGATAGACTAGAATGTGAAGAAATATGTCTTGAATACAATCCTGACTATGCAGTAAGAAGTCTTCTGGTATTTTTGAAGAAAATTGATCTACTCTTATAACTGGATTATTCAAAACTGTAACACTTAACTCTGATGAAGAGTTATTCAAACTTATTCAGTGGATGGACAATGCTCAAAGAATGATTGTGGATGTTGTGATGAAATATATCAAGGAGATTCTGGCCTCAAGGAAAGTTCCAAGTGAAATTGATGTTCCATGTTTTATTGTCCAATGTGGTGCAGGTGATGGAAAAGGTTATGTGATTCATGTTATTATCCAATTGGTTGAAAGATTTATGAGGCAATCTGGTGATAATTTGGATATTCCGCACGTTCTTTCCCGTTCTTTTACTGCATCAGAGGGAATCAATATTGATGGGATGATTTGACATCGTTCAGTTAATTTTCCTTTCAGCTCGAGTTTTTGTCTCTTCCTGGCAAGTTTTGATGTTTGGTGATATATTTTAACTTAAACTGGTAATATAAAAATATGTTTTTAATTCACCTAAATCAAAGGATTATCATGTTTCATACTACATTGAATCTTTATGGAGCACTTTTGGGGTGGAGCACTTATTGACAAATCATCGTCACGGGAAAGATCAATCCTATGCAGATGTTCTTATTAGAATAAGAACTGGATCACAAACGGATAATGATTATATGTTACTTCAACACCCTGATATTTCAAATGATGCTCCTTTTGTTACTTGGACATACAAAGATGTGAATACCATTAACATTACAAAGTTGCAAAGGATGGAAAGAAATCCCCATAAAATTCCAGCTGAAATTGTAAGTACAGCTCAAAAAATCCCAATCCCAGAACTAGTGAGGATGCTTCTATCTATAATACACCACTTCAAAAAGATTTAAATCCTAAAATTGGAGCTAAAGTAATGTTGACTTACAATGCTGATGTTATTGATTGTTTGACAAATGGTGCAATAAGCGAAATTGTTGGATTTCAGTTTAAAGCCCTTGGAAAAGTAAAATCCGTTTTAGTCAATTTTTAAAATAAAAAAGTGGGTAAAAGCAAACGCAAAAAAACATAAGGTTTTATAACAACAATTTCCAGGAATACCTGTGACACCAATTGAATAAATTGAATTTCGATTTTCAATGTAAAAAAACAAAAAAACTAATAATCAGATGTGTACTGCTGTACAATTTCCTTTAAAACTTTTATTTGCATGTACTGCTCCTAAAATGCAAGTTGCTACTGTTGCTAAACGAAATTACTTAATTTTAGACCTGAGGTATGTGCGAGAACCTGCATAAGCCTATGTAATGCTTTGTCATGTTCAAGCACTAAACCAAAATATTATCATCAAAAAAGTTTTAATCTTCAACTTAACAAATCGTGAAAATGGAAAAGAAATTGCAACTTATTACCAAAATGACCCTAGGTTGACTGGAGAAGTGAATAACGAAAACTTTCAAATGACCAACTTTTCAGGTCAAAATTATCATGTCATTAATGTGTATAGGTCTCAAGGAGGAGTTGATACCTGCACTTTTCTAGAAAATTAAACGCCCTTGTCAATGGCTGTGATTATTGTTACATTGTTGGTGATTTCAATATTAATTTCTTAGAAGGTACTCATGCTGTTGTAAGAGGGATCCATTCTCATGTCGTTCAATCAATTTGTTCACTCACCTACACATAATGAAGAAAGCCTTGTTGTTCACAGCTATGTGAAATCTGATGTTCTTCATAAAGTTTAATTGCACTGGCCATATTAT
This sequence comes from Ceratothoa steindachneri, assembly GCA_963969495.1. NCBI lineage: Eukaryota > Metazoa > Arthropoda > Malacostraca > Isopoda > Cymothoidae > Ceratothoa > Ceratothoa steindachneri. Next base: position 24,446,737 of record OZ018335.1, read on the forward strand.
TCCGATCATGCTGCTCTTTGTATTGGGAAAATATAGACAATTAGAAATTGGCCCTTCCGCTTTTAAGGCAATAACTTCTCCTATTGTCCATTTACTTTAGTCAGAAAATGCAGACAATTAGAAATCCCCCTCTCCCCTTTTAATGCAATAATTACTCCTATTGTCCATTTAATTTAGTCATAATACTCTGATCTTTCTGCAATGTGCAATATTAAAGGGGTAAATGTGTGCAATTTGTTTTATCCTCAAAATTATGACTTGTTTTCAAATGTTTTCAGAACCTAAACTCAAACATCAAAAAACTTTTATTCGCGGGAGACTCTACATCTCACTTTTCAGTCAGTCAGTCCTTTCCCGTTATGCTTTTTAATGTTTTGGTAATAAGATTCTCACAAGATTTAAAACCTTTTGTTTTTTTACATTCTCTTTCGAAGGATATAATGGGCAAGGTTAGCACGGGAATTATTTTGTTTTGGCAATAACATCATAACTATTCGCTGATTCTAACGAAGTTTAAAACCCTTATGTTTTTTCACATTCTGGTATGAATGATATAATTGCCAAGGTCCTCCCAAGTTTATTCCTAGAATTATTGAAAGATTTAAAGGTTGTAAGGTCATTAATCAGAATAACTGAGAGCACGTGACTATTTGGTCAGCAGACCTTGTTTCTTGGACGATCTTCTCAGTTATTAAGTTTTTTTTTTCTGCGATTCGATTTCATCAGTTTCAGACTGAGCGAACTCACCAACCTGTACTCGTTGCATTTGTTTTGTTTTTTTAGCACCAACTTACCTTAATACACCTGATGAATTTGGCTTCTTCAGCATTTTCGCATCAGGGAAGCCGTTTAGTAACAAGGCAGAGTTTAGAGAAACTTCTTAGCTTCCTGCTGAGACAAGGTTTGCAAATTATACCTAAGTAGGTAGTCACCAGATGGGCTTCTAAAAAAAAAGGCCAAGTGAGCATGTTAATATAATAGATATTCTTAATCGCGGCCTTTGTCTCCCTGGGGATATAAAGCCTGGGGTGATTATACCTGCCAATTCGCGTCAGCGTATGTTTGAGATTTAATATTCCTTTTTTCTTATTCTTTCTTTTTATTATCTCTTTTTTCAAACAACTTAGCGGCAATGTGCATTGGTGTTCGTAGCAGTCTCGGCATTTCTTGTTTCTTGATTGCACAGATTTGCTGCTTTTCTACTGCTTATAATGCATTTGTTTTTTAGGATCTCATCAATGACTCGATCTTGCGTCAGATCACTCTTCTGTTTGATGCCACTTGTAAGGTGATTATACCTTCTAATCCTCTTTTCTGAAGGCTTATCTTCGGCTCTCCGATATTATGTATTCAAAGTCACGATTTTGGGCCCTAAGTGAGATGAATCCAGTCCTCACATTCATGATGCGGATGAGGGCGACTTGGGGTTCGGCGTAAAGGACTTTGAAGATATTTTGTTATAGAGGAAAGGGGTGGTCGGCAAAGCCATTAGCAGGGTTCGATTCGTGTTCTCCATTCCTCTTCGTTGGGAAGGGGAGGAGAGATAAGGGTCTCGGTTGATTCTTAGTTTAATTTTCCATAGAAGTTCCTGTTTTTTATTCCTCTTCTGGTTTAACTGCCATCGTGTGAATTTGACTGACTATTTGTATAAAAAAAGTGAGTCATATTGAGCTAAGGACAGATGGGAAGACCCACCCACCCCCTCTTTTATTATTCACTCCGCGATCCAATCTACCAGAATTAAGGTGAGTGAGGATAATGGACGGATAAAACGGGGAAGGATGCGGGCTCTTCTGAACTGATGATTCATGGCAGACATGATAATGTTGGTTGCCGAATCAACGCCCATCTCCCGAGGTGCCGGCCCCTCAACAGTTTGGATATCATAGATTTTCCCAGCATAAACCAAGG